>JAXCGZ010012296.1:27500-32277 GCA_037179515.1 Halocaridina rubra | reverse complement strand
TGTGCGCTTGCGTGAGTATATGATTTTGTGAGAGTGCGTATATTAGGTTGTACTCAGATAGAAGTTTGCGTGCGCGCTTGCGTACGTGCATGAGCTCGTGTTTGTGTGTGTGTGTGTTCGCAGACGTCAGACATCTGTCGGCTATCAGCTCATCTCACGTAATACAGCAGACGTGTGTGACCGCAACGATGCGGCATCTCCATTTATGAGCATCAGGAGATGAAGAAATAAATGTTATAATAATAATAATAGTAATAATAATAATAATAATAATAATAATAATAATAATAATAATAATAATAATAATAATAATAATTATCATCATCATTATCATTATTATTATTATTATTATTATTATTATTATTATTATTATTATTATTATTATTATTATTATTATTATTATTATTATCATACATAAAATATATTGGAAAGATGACTTAAGAATTTAATTTACCCTTGTACTTCCTTAAACAGATTTTTTTTTTTTTTTTAGTCACCGTCTGGCAATATAATCTCAAAACTTTACGATATTATAATAATTATAAATACATAATTATAATTATTTGTGTACATATTGTTTATAATCTAGAGCGAAATGTAGCCATAACAGGCAAAAACTAATAATTGAAGATATTAATAATAACGCTGAGGGAATAAAATTTTACGTAAACTCAAGTTTAAATATTTTATCATGTATTTTGCTTACCGAGAGACGTACATCTCCTACCAATGGAATCTATCTATATACATAAGCCATTTTATTTTTCCCCTTATAAGGGAAGTGGCTGAGTCAAGGCATATTACTCTGACTATCCTACTCCTTACGACACGCAGGGGAACACGGAGGAAGTATTCTAGCCCCCTTTCTCTGGGGGACCATGAAATCAGCAGTGAAAAACTATAAGGAATGTAATAACAGACACATACACACACACATATATATATCCAAACGTATAAGCACAAACGCAAACATGCAACACACACAAATGCGCATTCAGGCACACATACAGATCCATCTAAGATCGACAAGACTGACATTCCTTAACAGATCCCACTCTAGGTTCCTGACTTGGGGAAGAAGGATGGGGATCATTATGGGAAGGGCTAGAAAAATGGGTGGGAGAGGGGAAAAGAATAGAAGAATGGGTGGGGGAAGGTATCTTATCCATGGGACGTCTTTAAGCATTATGAGGATATTGTATGGAGATAGAAGAGGAAGAGGGATTAATGGGTAGGAGATTCTATCCGTTGGATGCATTATGTGGGGAAGAGGGATGACCTCGTCATACTGAGTGTCCAGGAGAGACCTAGACATAAGGGGTGTCAGGGGTGATGTTATCCGTATGGGTTGTCCGGGGGGACAGACCATGTTCATATGGGGGTGCTCGGCGTGGAGAGACCTTGTCATTATAGGGGTGTCCGGGGTGGAGACATCTTGTCCATATGGGGGTGTCCAGGTGGGAGACCATATCCATATGGAGGTATCCAGGTGGGAGAGACCATGTCCATATGGGGATGTCCGCGAAGAGAGAATTATAAGACCTTGGACCACCATATGACTGCTTATGATGGAACCTGTCAGGTATAATCTACCTACCATACCCCCATCCTCCAAGCCTCCCCAGAATGAGAGGGGGGAGGGAGAAGAGGAAAAATAATTTTCAATGCCTCCTTCCTAGGCACCCTTGGGGAGTTACATGCTCTCCCCCAAGGTGCATCTCGATATCCTAATGTCCTCCTCCTGATATCCTGCGCCAAGACACACCCCCTATGTTATAAACACATTTTTCAATTATTATTATTATTACTACTACTATTATTAGTATTATTATTATCATTATTATTAGTAGCAGTAATAGTAAACCGGAGGACTGAGACCATTGTAGAGGAGTGTATTATATTTATTAGTAGTAGTAGGAATAGTAGTAGTAGTAAAACGGAGGACTGAGCCCATTGTAGACGTGTGCATTATTATTATTATTATTATTATTATTATTATTATTATTATTATTATTATTATTATTATTATTATTATTATTATCATTATTATTATTATTATTTTTGGTATTATCGAGTGATTGAGCCCATCGTATAGGTATGTATGTATGTATGTATGTATGTATGTATGTATGTATGTATTATTATTATTATTATTATTATTATTATTATTATTATTATTATTACTATTATTACTATTATTATTATTAAAGGTGCAAAAACTACAACATCAGGGTACATCAGAACATTACTAAAATATTCAGAATGAATTCACAGTCACACGAGATCTAAACAGGTAACACCTCTTAAAAAGGTAAACATAAGCAGGTGGCTAGTGTCAGCGAGCGATAAATGAATCATTAAATGCATATAAATAAATGAACTAAATACAGTCTGTAGAAGATAAATAAGAATTTTACACTGATGAATGTTTTCTCAATGACGCTCTATAACAGATGTTAAATGTTGCAGTGATAGTGACATATTGTGTGTGTGTGTTTGTGTAAGTTATTAGTATTAATAACCCCTCTCAAATATGCATTAACCGTGAAGTCCAAGATTATAAATCAAAATATCTTCCTCTCTCTCTCTCTCTCTCTCTCTCTCTCTCTCTCTCTCTCTCTCTCTCTCTCTCTCTCTCTCTCTCTCTCTCTCTCTCTCTCTCTCTCTCTCTCTCTCTCTCTCTCTCTCTCTCTCTTTTCTTTCTCTCTGAATACTTACATCCGTACATACTTAAAAAAGTGTACGTTACTTACACATGTAATTAAGGTACAGACATACAAAATTCATACATGCATACATACATACACAGAAGAAAAAACCGGGTACTACCTCAACAATCTTTTACATAACATGCATTCATCCATCCATCCATACATACATACATACATATGATATGTACATAAACAAATAACTCTCTCTCTCTCTATCTCTCTCTCTCTCTTTTCTTTCTCTCTGAATACTTACATCCGTACATACTTAAAAAGGTGTACGTTACTTACACATGTAATTAAGGTACAGACATACAAAATTCATACATGCATACATGCATACACAGAAGAAAAAACCGGGTACTACCTCAACAATCTTTTACATAACATGCATTCATCCATCCATTACATACATACATACATACATACATACATACATACATATGATATGTACATAAACAAATAAATAAAATTACTCAAGAAATAGATGCATTCTACCCTGAAAATGAAAGTCAAATTCCTCAAAAGCTCAACCAAGAGAAAAGAGGTCGGAATGGAGTGAAGTGGGGGGGGGGTAGGTGTTTATGCCCCGTACCGACTCCATTCAATCACCCCCATTTGATCTAATGACTGGGTGGGTGACCTGTGTTTACACTAGGACCCGCACACCCTGTAATCACCCACACCCCACACCCAAAAACACCCACATTTCTTAACCCACATGACTCCAGTAAAAGCATTTAACCCACATTTGGGTATTGGTGATATCTGGGAGGGGTTCACTTTCGGAGTAATTTTAATTGTCAAAGATTTTCTTGCGATTAATTTTTATTTATCTTTTAATTCTCTTCTTCTTCTTCTTCATATTATTATTATTATTATTATTATTATTATTATTATTATTATTATTATTATTATTATTATTATTATTATAGCCCATAGAGCAAAGTAATCCCCTTATTGCTCCTTTTTTTATATCGTCTAGCCCCCAATTGGGGGAGACAGCCGAGGTAGACAGATTGATTATTATTATTATTATTATTAGTAGTAGTAGTAGTAGTAGTAGTAGTAGTAGTAGTGGTAGTAGTAGTAGTAGTAGTAGTAGTAGTAGTAGTGGTAGTAGAAGTAGTAGTAGTAGTAGTGGTAGAGACCATGGATACCCTAGTGGCTAGAATACTGTACTCGGGAGTTGACAGACCCGTGATGAAACCCACCATGTGGCGTTAGGAAGGGTATTCAGCCTTTATTCCGAAGCCACACTTTGTGTCCATCCCCATAATGGGGATAACAGTGACACATAAACTTAAACACACATTATTATTGTTATTATTATTATTATTATTATTATTATTATCATTATTGTTATTATTATTATTATTATTATTATTAATGCTCATCTCAGCGACCAAGGCCTTATCTGTGCATAGATGAGAAAAATGAGGGACAAATCGGAGCGGGTAGTGGATAGATGGACATATAAAAAGAAAACTATGGGAATACATTAGAGTAAAGAATAGGCCTATCCATAATAAGAGGTTTAGGGAATACGTCCCTCTAATTTTCATGACCGCTAAACTCAGCCCATATGATCACTCACTGGAGGAGGAGGAGGAGGAGGAGGAAGGAAATTGGATGGATAAAGAAATAAGAATAGGATAATAAATGCATAATGCAATGATGAATAAATTATAAGCAAAAAAAGATAATAAATGAAATGATGAATACATTATAATTAAAACAAAAATATGTAATTCTTTTTTACTGGGCAGTCGAGTGTGTGTGTGTGTGTGTGTATATATATATATATATATATATATATATATATATATATATATATATATATATATATATATATATATATATATATATATATATATATTCTGAAAGTTATGTGAATGTTGTAAATATGATTATTTTGATCGCATAAGGAAAAAAGAAAGAGAAATAATGGAGAACCTTAGAATTTACGAACACAGTTATTAAATCATCTGATAATGATTAGATGGATATACTCGGAAGTGTGAAGGTATTTCGATGTTTCTTGTTTTTCCCTTTGAAGTTTTACAAGT
>JAXCGZ010012296.1:0-15000 GCA_037179515.1 Halocaridina rubra | reverse complement strand
AACAATAATAATAATAATGATAATTATAATGATAATAATAATACTAATAATATCTACGGCAATAATACTGACTGTAATGTGCAGTATATATACGTCCTGAAAAACATCTCTCATTTTATGCAATATATACATATCTTCTGCTCTACCGCCCTCAATATATGTTACTTGATGCTGCTCAAAGAAGTTGGTAAAGTTTCTTGTTTGGCTGAAGATAATTTGCTCCCCTCCTCTGCCGCTACCTACTCCCTCCCTCCCCTTATTCTTCCCCCTTCTTTGTCTCAGTCGGCAAGAGTACCTGTCCACCCTCACCTAGCTGGGACTTGTATCCATTTACCCTCTTGCCAATAAGAAAAAACATCTATTTTCAAAACTAGGAAGAATACATAATAGTCCAAAAACATACATTAAAGGCTTCCCTTTGTCATATTTAGATAATATTGTCTTTCAATAAAAACATATTAAATACTGGTATCTCCATAAAATCCAATAATTCATTATCTCTTAGGAGAATTAAACCATTTCTAAGAAAAAGAGGGGGTCCAATTGGAGCTCTCAGGTTGGGAGACACCGGTGCATTATAGTTGGTCAGTTGTATAAGTAGGCGAGGGAAGGCATCGAAAATTGCATTGTCCTTTCATGCTACAATTGTATCGACAGGACGCCAAAGTCTCCTGAGGCTTGAGGAGAAGATTAGCTAAGGGGACGAATGTGACAAACATACTTTCCTACGTACATTTGTTTTACTCTTTGTACTGACTCCTCTCTCTCCCTCTCTCTCTCAACACCATTCTTTAATTTAGTGTTTTTGAATTTCCCAGTGTATCTTTGATAGATTCCTCTTTTAACTGGTTGTTTTAAAGCAATTCTCACTAATAATGAATGATATATGTATTTGCACAGATTCTTAATTCTAGACTTACATATTATCAAGTACATGCACACTAAAAATATTAAAGTGTGGATATATTAACATCAGAAATTAGTACTAATGTATACCTTTTTATTCCAGAACCTGCTCGATATGTGTGTGGAACATGTGGCACAGTTCTAGGGTCAGCTTGGTCACTCGTGCAACATGTTCAGTCTTCACATGGCATCATCATATATCAAGAAGCACCAGGTGTGACTCCCTTTTCAACACCTGCAACGCCTCCAGGGCCGCCAAGGCCATCTCATTCTTCCCCCTTGGCATCTGTATCTTCAACAGCTACAACTTCAACAGTTCCACACCCACCCCCTTTGCAACTACTTGACCCCTCCAAAGTTGACCTTACCAAGGTAGACATCACAAAGGTAGACCTGTCTAAAGTGGATTTAAGCAAAATTGTTCCTCCAGTTACTTCAGGTGCAACTCCTCTACCACCTCATCCACCAGTAACAACACCTCTGCTGGATCCGTCGCATCCATTCAACTTCCTACGAATGCCTTTAGGTGATCCAAGGGCACCTTTCCCTCCTGGCCTTGCTCCACCCTTTGTGCGGGCAGGTCATGACTTCAGAATGGACCAACTTCTACAGGAAGGTCTTCGCTTGAATCCTGGTCTACTTCCTCCACACTTTGAAAGACCGCCCTTTCTTGACCCCGGGCTGGGTGCACCCCGCCATACAGCGCCCACGCCCCTAACTTCAGGCGGTGATCCAAATCTTGATTTCTACTCTCAAAGACTGAGACAGCTCGCAGGTACAAGTCCAACAAGTTCCACCTCACCACGTAAACCACTACCAACACCACCATTTAATTCACCAAGAGCACCTACTCCCTCCTCCTTGGCACCAATTCAAACTCCCACTTCCACTCGTAGTGACCCAGCCCAGACTTCTGAGAAGAAATTTAAATGCACAACATGCAGCAAAAGTTTCAGATGGGAGAGCAACTTGGCCATTCACCAGCAACTACATACAGGTGAAAAGGAGATCCGTTGTCCAAAATGTGAGGATATGCTACCAACACCCCAACAACTTCGACTGCACATGAAAGCTCATAAAAAAGGCTTGAAAGCAGAAAGCACATCTCCTGACTCTTCTCGTCCTCAAACAGAAGATGATAATGATGATGAGGAAGAAGAGGAGGAGGAGGAGGAAGATGATGATGATGTGGATGATGAGGATGAAAATCCCTCTATTTGTGACAGCGTGGATGAAGAGGAGGATATAGTAGAAGAGGATATAGACGATGACGAACCTGAGGATCTCTCAACCACTTCAAAGACAACACCAGTGTCTACTTCCCAGAATGTATCTTCAAGTAATGGTAGCAATTACAAATTACACAAAACTGACCAACAAAAATCAGTTGTAGGGGAGCTTATGGATAAGTTTGGGCTAGCAAATATATCTGCATACAGTGAAGCATACCATCAGGCTTTAAAAGAGTCTGGCAGAATAACTCACCAGATTGGCAAGGATGGCGAGAAAATCCATACCAATGGTATTGAAAAGTCCTTAAAACTCCGAGAAGATTTAAGCAAGGGTTTAATGTCAGCACAACCAAATCTTGATATAGCACATCAAACATTACTTGGTGCATTTGATAATCCATTTGATGCTCAAAAACGAATAGCAGCGAGCCACAGAGATGGGGGTCTTTATGCTGGTCTATGGCTTCCAAGTTTAACTGGTTCAACAACTACACCTAGGGATTTATTTGCCTCTCTTCCATCATCAGATAATAACTTTTTGCAGCGTAAATTATTGAGCGATGGACCACTTAAATCAGACACCCCTGTCAGTTTATCAAAACCAGGAACGAGCTCTGCACCAGGCACCCCACTTTCACTGGCTCCTCCAACAAAAAGAGAGAGTAAAAGGAATGATACTTGTGAATACTGTGGAAAAGTGTTCAAAAACTGTTCAAACCTAACTGTTCACCGTCGATCTCACACTGGGGAAAAACCTTACAAATGTGATCTTTGCAGTTATGCCTGTGCCCAGAGTTCAAAATTGACAAGGCACATGAAGACTCATGGTCGCCTGGGCAAAGATGTGTACCGATGTCGTTTCTGCGATATGCCCTTCAGTGTAGCCTCCACACTTGAAAAACATATGCGAAAATGTGTTGTAAATCAAAATAAAAAAGGATTGTTTCCCCCTTTATCTGCAGGAGGCCATGAAGGCTTAGAATACAAAAGCCTCCATTTTACACCAGTCATTAGCGATGATTCCTCAAAATCTGGAAGCATATTTTCACCCCATTTCAATGCAACTACTGCTCCAAACACTTCAAATGATGATACAGGGGATTCATCAAATATGTCAGGCGTTGGATCTTGAGATTGGGCCCCCATCGTTACGCCCCAAATGCCATCTGGGGCACAAGGGCTCGCTCCTCCTGCGCTAGGGTTTCCCAGGATGCCTAGCCTTCCATGGGTGTCATCAAGCTGCCCTCCACCCCCACTTCTGCTTAGAGGGGTAACAGGTCCCCTTGATTCTGTATCATCATGGTCATCAACTATGTCCTTACATAGATCTGGAACACCACCAAGGGAACTTGCACCTCCCACGTGACCCCTGGAAGTGGCAGCGGCAGAAGCAGGGCGAGTGTGTAGCCCTCACATTCCCACACCTCGCGTCATGTGACTTCCCACTGAGAAGTACCTCTTTTTAGCCCATGGTAGAGGTATGGGTACTTGTAAAATGCTAGTCCAATGTGTTGTGCAGTGGTGAGAGCAACAACAGCAGCAGCCACACAGAGCAGCACGCGGACACTCGGCCCATTGTTCCTATTGATGTTATGTGTTGTGTATTGTATGTTGTCCTACCTTCGCTGGTCACAAGAGTGATTGGAGGATGCCACAGCTGAACTATATTGCGACACCACAGCTATCAATAACTGATATAAAAATGTGAAAGCTTAAATAAAATCATGAGAACATACAATGATTTGAGTGACTAATTAGGTATAAGTATTTGCATTAATTCCATTGTGAAACATTTAAGTTATTGATTTCTTCCTACACACATCTTTTTTGCTCAACACATGTGATTAAAAAAAAGGAGGTCTTCCTTAACTTCTTATGATTTGTTTGCATGCTTTAAAATGCACAAATACATTAAAGAATTGCAGAGATGTAGGGAAGGATCACTGATCTCTAAGAAAATTTATATTTGTGAAAAACGGTAACGCATTTTGTGAGTTAATGCCTGGAAGATATTGGCACAAATCATAAAATCATTTGTCTTAGTCAATAACATAACAGAAAGAAGCTATTTGGTGCAAAGATGGCTACCCTCTATTACCTCAGGGACATGAACTTTGTGTGCATGCAGATGGGTCAAATGTTCACCTCTGCAAACTACAATAATCAAATGGTATCCAGTGTTTTTACTGTAGGTGAAAAATACGAAATAGTGAACTAGAAGTTGAACATTGGGCAAAGAGTGCAGGGATTGAAGGTAGACTTTTATTTTTCAAATTACAGTGTTGATTTATTCCTGTTAAAGCTGTTATATTCGTAAGCTTGTTTTATATGTGCCCTGTTCTTGATAATTTGTATATTTTTTTGCTTGTAGTCAGCAGTGATTCTTTTTTTTTTTTTATTATATTCAATATAAGCCACTTACACTCTTGTGGCCCAAATGAATACAGAATTTTTATTCGGAAAAATATAATACAAAATGCAAATGTCAAGTAAAAGTAAAGAAAGTTCATACTTCATATTTATTACTGAAGTTTATGGTATATTAGCTTATTACTTGTGCAAGACGCGAATAAAATGCTATCTTCAGGAGACATATGACTCCATGTGCAGGTACATCACACCTCACAATAAATCAAAAATCGTCCGAAGGCTGAATTAGTTATAAAATAGAAACAGTATATATAAACATATACTTAATAACCAAAGTGATTTTCAGCATGAATGATGTTCTTGACATCTCTCTCTTTCTTAGCTTCCCATGTTTTCCCAACATGCAAACTCACAGTAAAGAAAACACAGTGGAAGACACAGCTAGTACCAAAACAGTTAATTAAGTTTAAGCAGATATTCATACCCGAGCTTTAAATGGTCAAATAAAAATGAAAACTACGGAAATAAATAAAAAAAAAATGTCTTCGCCAAACGATGACCTTTACAATACGACCAAACAATGACAAAACCAAGAAGCTCCAAATGAAGAATTGACGCTTAATTAACCAATAGTTGCTTTTGTTCATGTCACTGGAAGAGACGGTGAAGTTTAGATTACTCCATCTTGGCTTCAATTGTTCCTTTTAGTGACTGAATGAATGTTTTTTTTTTTCATTTTACTTTCTAGTAGATTTAGTAAACTCCTTTGCTGGTCACGTCAGTATTATACTAGTTATCTATATTTCTTAGTATTTTTGTAAAAAATGTATTAATTACTTTATGACAATAATTCTTAATTTTTGCTAATGCTGATTTTCCCCCCAAATGAAGCCCTTAAAGAAATCCATGAATTATTTTCTTATTGTTTCGGCTACATTCCTTTATTATTTACTGGCATATTTATTTTTAGAGGATGTACTTTGACTAATGTACTGCATTCAAGTTGTTTTTGTTCCTTTGTCTTCATTTGCCTTTAGCTATTGGTTATGTTGACGCTTTGTTTTTTATATATTTTTCTCTCGTCTAAGAAGCCATATGGTTAATGTTATTCTTCCATAGAGAACGTTAGTGTGTGCCATATTGAGGGTCTCTCTTCGGGTAGGCTATCCGGTTTTCAGGTCAATGTCCCAACTTTCTTCTAATTTCCACCAGAATTCTCTATCATTTTGCCAATACCAGTTAGCACCGACGCTTACTAACCCTCTTCCTTCTCCAGCTAATAGAAGCCAAAATGAACTGCTTTTCTATTTATTAGGGATCAATGACTGTCAGTTAGATGCTCACATTTGGGATCAAGGCCCGATTTCTTTAACAGTGTAAACCTAGGATACCATATTGATAGTTAGCTAGACACACACAAATGGATTTCATAAACGCATCTGACGCTGTTCTGTGTATGGCTAGGATCTCGTACGGGATCCTAGCCATACACAGAACTGCGTCAGATGCGTTTATGAAATCCATTTGTGTGTGTCTAGCTAACTAACAATACGGTATCCTAGGTTTACACTGCTTAAGAAATCGGGCCCAAGTAGTTAAAACATTGGCCTCGCATTTTTCCCTTCTCAAAATTTACTTAAATTCAGTTATGAGTATTTCATCTCTATCCCTTTTTCGTACTGTGCTTCAGTGCCCTGGGCTTTAAGTATCAGTGTTATTATGAGGCTTAAGTTTTTTTTTTCTTAATATAAATAAACCAAAGATAAAATCTGAATGCGCCTCAGTGGACAACCTCGGCTTGAAGAAGTTACCAACCGCCGAGGAAGCCCTGATGTATTATGGAGTGTTCTCTCTATTATGATGTAAATAGTGTACATAATATAGTTTATATTTGTATATGTATTGATAGAATTATAAACAAAACTGATATAAAGTTTAACCCAAATTTGTACAATCATGATTATAATTACAAAGTCCCATCTCTGCACCAAATAACTGATTTAGATACACTTTTCACACCTTAAGCAGTTTGATTTCAGTATTCATTATAATTCATAGCGGATTGACATTATTATTATTATTATTATCATTTGTTACTTTGATTTCTTTCTCATATGATATCGAATTGCTGTTATCAATACACAATATTAACAAAACCAGAACTACACTTTCATCCCAGAGTAATGTATAACTGGTCAGCTGTCAATGAACATGTTAATTTTCAGTCTTAGTAACTTTTGGGAGAGCTAGAATTGTATAAGAAAAGTGTCTTCTTTTTCTCCCAAATAGCTGTGGTGTTATAGAACTTACTTGCCAAACAATACAAGGTAACACTGATGTGGTGCACCCCAAATCGCTTTGGGCCAAAAAGGGTGATAAGACAGGGTAAAAATATTGAAGTTTTAATGATAATTATAATAATAGCTGAATCAACGCGTGCTGCCAAGTATTTGATTGAGTGTAGCAAGACTCCTGGTCTAATAAAGTTTTTAAAGGTGTTCAAGAAAAAAGTTGAATACATAAAACTGACATAAATTCCCTGACATATGCTTGCATAAAGTACTGGTCATCTGGAATTTCTGCATTGCTAGTGTGATTGTCCCTGTAAATTTCAACAAAATCTTGAAAAAACTTTGTAAACTGTCAAATAGACAGAAATGCCTTTGTTTACTAATTGTATTAGAGAACGGGTCGTTTCGAAATTTTGCAATTCTAGTTTGCTTTTCAATTGCAACTACCTAAAGGGAAACCTTCGTTAAAGGTAATTTCCTTTAAATAAAAATTACAGAGAAAAAAAAAGTTTAAAAGTCCTATTCATCTCTAATTTGCATTGCGTGAGTCTAAAAGGATAGTCAGTCTCTTGTCTTTTAATTAAAATGATATTGGTAAGTGACTCTTGAGGAAAATTGCAAGGCTTACTGTTATTTTTAATAATAATAAAAAAAATCTTTCCCCATCAATGTTTAGTACAATTAAGTTAATGGAATCAATGTTGCATCTCAGATGCCTTTAGAGATAAAACAGATAAAATAAAATAATTTAGGACAATCCTGACCCAAAAATAATCTGAAAATTATTTGGTATTTTGGTGTAATTTTTTTTAGAGATTAAATACACATCGTGTAACAAACATGTGATCCGTAAGACTAAAATCTTAATTAAAAAGATATATGATATTAAATTGACAATATTCCTACAGAATGAATGACACACATTTATATGACAATACCAGGAGTCTTTCAACTTGTGAAAACATTGATAAAATAGATACACCCTGTTGAAAACTACGTAACTGCATCATCCATCCCTGATTGTTTGGGAACTGAATAATGTAGACAAAAAACAAAACATAATAATAACACAAGCTGCTGTCAGTACATAATGAACTTCAATCAACCAAATAAAATAATATATAAATAAAAAAAGTATGTGTTCGTGATCTTGGGCTAAAAACATGTTGTTAATTGTATGCACAGTTTTTTTTATAATGAAATGTATAAAAATCTAAAAAAATAAATAAATAAAAAAAATACAAAGTAGTTCTATTGATCTTGGCAGTAAACAGAAAGATGATGATGATAATCTAAATGATTGTATGAATTAATGATTTTTATTAAATGTTGTTAACAATCACTGTGAAGCTGATTAAAGCCCCCCCCCCTCACTTTCCCCCACTTCCTTCCCTTTCCTTAAACCCCTCTCCTCAAATTACCCCCTTTGTCTAAATCTTAGTGTGAAATTTAGTAATGAACTGGGAGCCACTTTCCAGCATTCTTAGGTGAAATTTAGTTTTTTGTGATCAAAACATTATTCTATCTCCCTAACCCCTAAAATTTCTTTCTTAAAAAGGTTATATATATATATATATATATATATATATATATATATATATATATATATATATATATATATATATATATATATATATATATATATATATATATATATATATATATATATATATATATATATATATATATATATATATATATATATATATATATATATATATATATATATATATATATATATATATATATATATATATATATATATATATATATATATATATATATTTCTAAATTACCCAAGATATTAATTTTGAAATAGTTTTTGTTAAATTATCTCCAAGCAATTGTTATTTTTTAAAATATCACTAACGGAACATCTCTCCGTGTATCCCTAAATATTAGTTTGATTTCTGCTATAGAAATGAATCTCTGAATATTTCTTAAGTGGTAAATCAACATACTCTTGCCTTCAGGTTTTCAAGCAGAAGTTTTATTATAATTATTATTATTATTATTATTATTATTATTATTATTATTATTATTATTATTATTATTATTATAAAATATCTACTTATTTTATATCTTCTTCCCTTATTTTCATGTTCACAGTTATATACTATTCTTTAATAAGACTATAAAGACCGTCTTTGTTATAAACTCAAGTGGCTGTATATATAATTATTCTTAAATAGTTTGACCAAATTTTATTTGCTTTCTGGTTGAAAGAAAAAGCTGAAACAAAATAACAAAATCTTTGATTACTACAAAACTAAACAAACGAATATATGATATTTACCGATAGAGTGAATATAAATTCTTAGTTTGCTAAATAAGGGTTCCCATTTCATATGACCTACCACCCCAACTTATCTCCCCCACCCCACTCCCCGCGTGTATACAAAGCTGCTTTAATGATGATGATTATTATATTGATGGTGCAAATCTCTGTAGAATTCCCATTTATGTACATTCTCACTTGAGCCTCTAATGGTGATAGTCAGTTCTTGTTAACTAAAATAAAAAAAAAATTGACGCGATTTTTATGTAGAAAATAGAAAATAAAATGATAAAAATTAATGTGTTTTTTGAAATGAAAGTTTATTTTACTTTTTGTGTGTATGTGTGTGTGTGAGAGAGAGAGAGAGAGAGAGAGAGAGAGAGAGAGAGAGAGAGAAAGAGAGAGAGAGAGAGAAAGAGAGAGAGAGAGAGAGAGAGAGAGAGAGAGAGAGAGAGAGAGAGAGAGAGAGAGAGAGAGAGAGAGAGAGAGAGAGAGAGAGAGAGTGACTACAAGAAAAATATTATCTTTACGGTGGAGGACTTGACTTGGAAAAATCTACAAAACTGTTCTCGGCCTATTTATTATTATTATTATTATTATTATTATCATTATCATTATTATTATTAGATTGTAATTGGCGAGATGAAAGAATGAAGAAATCTTTGTACATGTAGAATTTAATAAATGTATTTATCTTCGTCAAAAACCACTGTTTTTGCTTTACCCTAGTCATACATTATAAATTTGGATTCTCACACCAATCTCTGTATATTTGTATAGGTGTCATACAGTATAGAACTAAGTTAACATGTGACTATTCTAATCAACGTATCTATCTATATACATGAGCCATTTTTTCCGTTATAAGGAGAGTGGCTGACTCAAGGCAAAATGCTTTGAATATTTGGAAAGAGAAAAAATAGAGGGGGATTCCCAAGCCTCTCGCTCCACCCCATTTAGTTGACTCCTACTACGCATAGGGAAACACGGAGGAAGTATTCTAGCCGCCCTCGACTCGGGAGGTGACGGATCCGCATTTGAGCCAACGGCGGGACGATAGGAAGGGCATCTAGCCTGTTGGCTAGTACAGTGGTAACGCGCTGGCTTCGCATTTACGTGGTCGAAAGATCGGTTCCCGGCCAAGACCGAGATTTTAAGCTGTTTACTGGCTGGAACTGCTGTGGTTGGACACCACAGTGGGGGGTTGGGGCTTGCCCTGGCTGACGAATACCCATTGTATTGAAATGGAAATAAAGGTTTATTATTATTATTATTATTATTATTATTATTATTATTATTATTATTATTATTATTATTATTATTATTATTATTATTATTATTATTATTATTATTTTTATCATTATCATTCCCCAGATTCAGTCCTCCCCCAAATGAGGACTAACAGTGACACACAAAGCGTTAAAAGTACAAACTCCAAGTTATCAATAGTTTTCATCCCCTGTGAACATGCATACACCATACGAATATAATACAGTATACTACTTATACACCGTATCATACACAATAAGCTATCAAACTGACTATCAAAACTCTCGTAAACGTGCCTATATCAGTCATATACAGTACTGTATACTAACTTAACAAACAGATTGATCTAGTTCCTGTATATATTTATACAACGCATTAAAAGCTATGAATATAACTGCTCCAATTCCTATATACCAGAATACAATATACTACTGGTTTTATCAGTATCATCGTTTTATTCTCTGCATATCTGCATAAGCATACCATACAGTATATTATTCATATATGAACAATTTATTTAAATAACTACTGCAACCCCAGTATACCTGCATACATCATAGTATGGAATATACAAGTTCCTAGTTATCAGATTCAACGTTTTATTTTCTGTAAACCATAAAAAGCATACTATACAGTATACAAATTACGTAAGCATCATATTCTCAAACAAAAGTTATCAAACTCATCGTTCTAATCTCTGTATATATAATATACCACATAGAATATTAGATGTAGTCTGAGGCTAGCAAAGGCATGTACTCAGGGTAACGTTTACATCCGTAATACCGGAACTGAAATTAATAAACTGACCGATTCAATACCAGTTCTGTATACCTGTATACATCTGAGTATGCAAAATACTATTTTGTGATTTAGAAGTATCATTGTTCTATTCTCTGTACATCTGTATAAAGCCTACTAAACAGTATACTAATTATAAGAGTATAACATATTAAGGCAAGTGCTCCAATCCCTGCATATATCATATCGTACAGTATATTACTAAAACTTATCAAGATAATTGTTCTAATCTCTGAAAAATTCTTTAAAGCATTCTATACAGCATAACAATTATAAAACTATCGCAAGTTACTAGATAAATTGTTCCAACCCTTCTGTATCTGTATACATCTTATCATACAATATATTGCTTGAAATTATCAAGCTCATCCTCCTAATCTCTCTAAATCTGTATAAGGAGTACAGTACAGAATACAAATTATAAATGCAAAAGGTATCAAAATTATTGCTCTAAGCCCTGTATAATGTGTAATATACTAATAGTTCATATTCAGCGTTATTGTTTTCATCCCAGTATACCTGTATGAATTACACTATACAGTATACTATTTATAATTAGTAAGTTTTTCTAATCTCTGCCTACCTATATACAGCATAGTAGCATCCAAGAAAAGAAAACTCTCTCTCTCTCTCTCTCTCTCTCTCTCTCTCTCTCTCTCTCTCTCTCTCTCTCTCTTCTCTCTCTCTCTCTCCTCTCTCTCTCTCTCTCTCTCTCTCTCTCTCTCTCTCTCTCTCTCTCTCTCTCTCTCTCTCTCTCTCTCTCTCCCTCATGGAAAAGAATGTCTATATATTTATATGCATCAGCAATACTTCATCTCTCGATAAAAGTTATTATTAATTAAAATTCAAAGAAGATTACATAAAAAGAATTAAATAATAATAAAATATATTAACTATCGTAAAAGCGATAATAAATAATAACAATTACTAAAATAAAAATATGTTAAAGAATTACTAAATGTTCCAAAAGCACTTGCAAAAACTGAACACATTCAATAATTCTATTAATAATATTGGGTTATTTCTCACTGAACAACCCACCCCTAGCTCCTTTTTTCGCCAGCATGTTATAAAACAATACCTGTATATAAAAGCCTTAATCCTCCTTACAATAGGGGGTGGCTGAGTCAAAGTAAAAAGATATTGACTCTTTGTAGGAGGATATTCCCAGTCCCCTTACCACCCCATTTGGTCGACATTTATGATACCCAGGGGAACACAGAGGAGGTACTGTTGACTCCCCTCTCAGGGGAAATACTACTACTACTACTACTAATAATAATAATAATAATAATAATTATTATTATTATTATCATTATTATCAATATATTATAAAGGGGTTAGCTGCTTTAGAGTGCAATAATAATAATAATAATAATAATAATAATAATAATAATAATAATAATAATAATAATAATAATAATAATAATAAAATAACAAAACTCATAATATATCTTATGCTCGCTCACCATTTTCTACTCTTTAAGCTCGCTCTTCTATCCAAGTGAGGTGAGGAGCAACCTCTGCCTTTCATGTTCACGCTTTCTTTTTCTCTTGTTCAGGTTTCTCCTTCCTACCTTTGAAGTAGATGCGTTCAATGCAAGCGAAAAGCTGAGAGACCTCTGCCTCCCGGAGGACACTGACCCTCATACTCTACATTTTCGTCTCTCCCCTTGGGTTGGGGACAAGAATACCTCTTCCATGTTCCCCTAAGTGTCGAAAAAGTTGATCAAATGTATTTTCCTTTAATAGAGAGTTTTTCTTTGGCTGGACAGTCCCTTGTGCGGGGATTATGGTTCTTCTAAATAAATGGATAAAATACGTAAAAAATAAAAATATCTAAATCTACAATAACAATCACAACAACAACAACAACTACTATTACTACTACCAATTATAATGACAACGTGGTATTTGATAATATACTTTAGTAAACCCTCTATTCACTCTAATGGTGCCAAAACAGAAAACAGCGTGAGTATGACACTGAAGAAAACGTATTTTTACAACTGTATTTAAAGGGTAACTAAACAATTCTGATTTTGATGTCTAAATGTTTCCATGCGTAACTATCAAAGTTTATCTATCTATTCATCTATCTATTTATATGTAGTGTATGTGGAGCTATCTATTAAGGAATTAAAATGTCCTCATTTTCTTTCTCCATATATTTTTGCGCTTTAATGTCACTATGAATCCCCATTACGGGGGTGGACAAAGAGACTGAAGCTGTGGAATATTTACATAAATAGCATAGTTTTTCAATTAATTTCTTTCATCTTGAGCATTTCTGAATTCAAATATAAAAGCAAGACTATAAATAAAATAATAACAATATATATATATATATATATATATATATATATATATATATATATATATATATATATATATATATATATATATATATATATATATATATATATATATATATATATATATATATACTCAAAGCATCCCAATTTCCAATAAAACAAACCTTCTGATTTTCTTATTCAATTAAACCTCCAGATATTCTAAGTTAAATCAAGTTCCCGATTTCCGGATCAAAATAAACCTTTCGATTTTAAACTCAAATTGAGCCTCTCGATATTTTACTCAAAATGAATCCTCGATTTCCTGATAAGTAAATTTCCCGATTTCTTGAAATGTGAAGAACTCGATTTTCTACGCAGAGAACATGAAAAGCTTTATATCACCAAGGAACCTCCCGATATCTTGACCAATATAAACTTTTCGATATAACAGGCGGTAAGCGATATTCACGATTTTCTATCAGTAGGAACTCCGATTTCCTATTAAAATTGATACTACCGATATCAAACTGCAAAGAAACCACCCGACCTCTTAAATAAACAAGTAAAAATTAAAATGAACCTCCCGACTTCCTAATCAAAGTAAAGCAGATTTCCTCAGCAAAGACACTCCGATTTTTAATTTAAAAATGAACCTCTCGATTTTCTATTCACAAAAATTAATATGTCTATCTATTGCAAATAACTCTCCCCGATTCCAAATACAAAGAAACCAAACGATATCCACAATGCAACTGAACCACCCGATTTTTTACTGAAAATGAAACTCCTGATTTCCTAGTACAAATGAAAGTCCAGATTTCATAATACAAAGATATCTCCCGATTTCTTAGTAAATATGAAATTTCTGATTTTCAAGTAGCTTTTAAACGTTCCGATATCTAAAAGCGCAACAAAACAAAAACAGCAACAACATTAATGACAATAATAATAATAATAATAATAATAATAATAATAATAATAATAATAATAATAATAATAATAATAATAATAATAATAATAATAATAATAATAATAATAATAATAATAATAATAATAATAATAATAATAATAATAATTTCATGCAGCCTATTTCCAAATTCATGTGGGGTCACAAACTTTTACTAGTCTCTTCCATTCAAGTTTATCTGAAACATCCTCATTACGATGTCCGGTCCCTACCCGGTAAGGGTTGGAATCAGAAAGGGCATCCGGCCATAAAACCTTACTGACATGACCCGAGATAACTAGTCAATATAATACAACCTTAGATATAATAATAATAATAATAATAATAATAATAATAATAATAATAATAATAATAATAATAATAATAATAATAATAATAATAATAATAATAATAATAATAATAATAATAATGAACAATGCACATACCACTATAATCCGCTATCCCGAGAATGATATATTGGCATATAAACATATATATCAATAACAAATGCACAGTTACACAGAAGTGAGAGAATATGTTCTGTGTAAATAATACAATTCCGTACTTCAAAGAAAACGGCGAATTTTCTTAAGGATATCTCAAGCTACAG
>JAXCGZ010012295.1:17500-32311 GCA_037179515.1 Halocaridina rubra | reverse complement strand
AGCTTTGTTATGAACTTTTTTGAAAATAATAATCTGCATCACAATAAGCTCAGGAGATATTCATTCATGCTGTCTGAAATCCTCTTGATCACTGTCTCAGCATATAAAGCGTTAACACCAATAATTGTGTTGACATATATAACACTGTGTCCATGTGGCTTTATACTTACAACTTGCAAATTTCTGCAGAATCCTTTTATTTTGCCACAGAACTTAATTCTACCCTTATTTCCATATGAGTTTCCTTCCCTTATTATTATTATTATTATTATTATTATTATTATATATATATATATATATATATATATATATATATATATATATATATATAATATATATATATATATATATATATATATATATATATATATATATATATATATATATATATATATATATATATATATATATATATATATATATATATATATATATATATATATATATATATTATATATATACATATATATATACATATATATATATATATATATATATATATATATATATATATATATATATATATATATATATATATATATATATATATATATATATATATATATATATTATATATATATATATATATATATATATATATATATATATATATTATTCCTCTACCTTTTCATCACAACCTTCTTCTGCTACTCTTAAACAGTCTTGTATCACTTTTCTTCTGGTTTCAACTCCGATTTGCAGAGAGTATCCGAGTGGGGCACCCTAATTTAGGGAATTTAATGCCTCCATGACAGTTTCTGGCTATCTCTTTATCTTCTCCTCCTGATAGCCTTATTGTCTTCGAAACTAACAAAATTCACTCTCTTACTCTATTTACATAATAGGAATCCAGATAGCCTAAAACTTGTCTTGTAGGAATCACATAATACAAATTTCTAAATCTCCATCCACAAAATTTGGGGTTTGTTTCGTTTTCATCATTACTATTCCTCATTTCAGTTACTTAAAATTTATTAAGATTTTATCTGTTCTTGCTTAGAATTCTGTAGCACATCTGGGGTGCTTCCTCATATACTTATCTCCTTGATAGGGTTGAATCTAAGGCAGTCAGACTCATTAATCACCGAGCGATTTCATCCCTTTCTCTTTCCTATAGCTACTTTTATAGCTGTTTTGATGAGCTGTAGAGATATATCCTTTCCCCACTACCGAGGATGTATAAGACTTGTCAAGCGCCTCATCTCACCAGTACATTGTGGAGATTTGTAGCTCGAGGGTTGGTCGGTGCAGTGACTGCTTCTTCCCAACTACCTACATACTGTTTAACTCTCTTAATCCTTACGGCTCTCCTAATTCTTATAACCTATCTTGCTTCATAAAAGAAAGGAACTATCGTTTACTCAGGGCCTAATCCTGCCATATTTCGAGGTCTTCAGTACTTCGACTATTCTTTCAGCCTGTCCTGTTCCTATTGTGTATCACTGCCTCATCTCTGCCTGTCATTAGCCTTTTACATTTTTATTTGTTTTAATGCTTTCATCGAGCCCGGGCCTGTATTGATAAAGGATATTATTTTGCCTGTCCAGGTGTCAAACTCATAAAAATAATAAATAAGCACATTAATATGATATATGATTCATGTTTTCACATATGGTAATGTGTTTATTTGTTTATTACTGATGCCTGTATAGTATGGGATTTGAATTAAATGCAAACAAAGCCACGAGTGTGGTGGGAAGAAGCTGCAATATGAACAAAAAATATTCAAAAGGAATGCATTTATTTCCTAGCACACCATTTAGCTGTGAGGTTTATTTCTTCTTTTAGACCTTCAGTAGTGTAGTTGGTAGCACCTTGGCACGGCCATAGGCAAAATATAATTTATGTTTCCACATAAATTATATGTGTTTATTTGATTAGTATTGATGCTTATATAGCATGGGATATGAAATAAATGCGGAAGCGATGCCACGAGTGAGATTAAAAACAAACTTTATTTCCATTTCAATACAATGGGTATTCGTCAGCCGGGGCAAGCCCCAACCCCCCACTGTGGTGTCCAACCACAGCAGTTCCTGCCAGTAAACAGCTTAAACTCTCGGTCTTGGACGGGAACCGATCTTTCGACCTCGTGAATGCGAAGCCAGCGCGTTACCACTGTACTAGCCAGCAGGCTAGATTAGGAAGAAGCTGTGATATAATTTTTTTTTTTTGAGAAATAATGAATTTGTTCCCTAGCACAGCAGTTAGTTGTGAGGTTTGCCTCTTCTTTTAGATCTTTAGTGGTGTATTCGGTATTGCAATGGCACTCTAATTATCAGTCTTAGGTTCAAGACCCGGCCAGAGGCAAAATATGATTCATATATTCACATATGTAAATGCATTTATTTGATATATATGAATGTATGCAAACACACACACACACACACCACACACACACACACACACACACACACACACACACACACACACACACACACACACATTGTTATACACAAATGCTGATGGATTAGCTGGTAAGGCAGTAGAATTAAAAGATAGGATTCACAACAGTAAGGCAGATATAGTAGCAATTACAGAGGCTAAGTTGAGTGAGGACATAAACGGTGTCACAGTTTTTCCTAAGGGCTTCAGAATACTAAGGGTTGAAAGATCTGAGAGGACTGGTGGAGGGATAGCACTGCTCATAAGTGATAGGATTCAAGTTGAAGAAATAAACTTGGCTATAGAAAGTGAGTTCAGGGAATTTCTTGTTGCTCGCATAAATACTGGGTCAGAGAGCATTATAATAACTGTTGTATACAACCCACCAAGGAACCAAAATAGGCTTGAAATTTATGAGGAAAGTCATATAGGTACTACTGAAGTCATAAACTCAGTTGTTAACATGGCACGGGAGAAAAAATGTAGGATTTTGATTATGGGAGACTTTAATCATAAAGAGATAGATTGGATAAATCTTGACCCACACAGTGGTGAGGACTCATTTGGGGCAAGATTCCTAGATTGCGTACAAGGGAATTTCCTACACCAACATGTAATGGAACCAACAAGAGCCAGGGGTGGGGATGAGCCATCACTACTTGATCTAGTGTTCACAGATAATGTGTTGGATATTGAAAATATTGAGTATGAACCACCAATTGGAAAGAGTGACCACTGTGTGTTGTTGATGGAGTATATCATTGAAGACATTCTTCCTGAGAGTAGAGGCACTGAGGACATGAGGAGGAACTATCCGAAAGAAGATTACATCAAAATGAATGAGCTTTTTGCAGTTATTGACTGGAGAACCTTATTTTACAACAAATCTGTACAAGAAATGTATGACATCTTTTGTGAGAAATATGGGAAGATAGTAGATTGCTGCATACCTGTCACCAAAGTAGGTGTAATTCATGCCAGAGAGAAATGGTTCGATAATGGGTGTAAAAGAGCTAAGGAGTGGAGAGACAAATGCTGGAAAAGGTATAGGAGGAGAAAAAACATAAATGCCTGGCAAACCTACAAAAGAGCAAGAAATGACTACCTAAGTAAAAGGAGAGAGGCAGAGAGAGACTATGAGAGGGACATCACCAGGAAGGCTAAAGAAAATCCCAAGCTTTTCCACAGCTTTATCTGAGGAAAACTGAAGGTAAAAGAACAGGTTTTAAGGCTAAAGAGAGCGGATGGAAGCATCACTGAACCGGATGAAGAGATCTGCAAAGAATTGAACAAGGAGTTTCAGTCAGTATTTACAGTAGAAAATACCCCACCCCCTCAGATTGCAGTGATAGAAGCTCAAGGGCCGGTATTAGAGAACATCAACCTTACAGCCACAGAGGTATGCAAAGCGCTGATGGATTTAGATGTTCATAAAGCTACAGGTCCTGATGACATATCCCCTCATGTGCTTAAAAAATGCGCAAACACAATATCAGTGGCACTAAGTATCATATTTAAGGAGTCACTGGAGTCGGGGGAGATTCCAAGATGCTGGAAACAAGCAAATGTGATACCTATCTTCAAAAAGGGAAGGAGGGATACGGCTCTGAACTATAGACCAGTTTCCTTGACCAGCATAGTTTGCAAAGTTATGGAGAAACTACTAAGGAAACATATCTCTCTTCACTTGGAATCCTTCAACTTTTTGTCAGTGAGGCAACATGGCTTCAGAGAAGGTAGATCAACAGTAACAAACTTATTAGAATTTTATGATGAGGTAAGCCAAATCTTACAGGAAAGAGAGGGCTGGCAGATTGCATATTCCTAGACTTCCAGAAAGCGTTTGACACTGTTCCACATGGGAGACTTATTAGGAAGCTGCAATCAATGGCTAGAATAGGTGGAAATGTTTTGGAATGGATAAAAACTTACTTAGAAGGAAGGGAACAGAGGGTTAGAGTAAGACACTCAGTGTCTGAATGGAGAAGAGTTAGTAGTGGAGTTCCACAGGGTTCAGTTTTAGGGCCACTTTTGTTCCTTGTATATGTAAATGACCTACCAGAGTGTGTAAATTCATTCATGAATATGTTTGCAGATGATGCAAAGATTGTGAAGAAAGTAAAAAACGAGAACAATGGTAGAGAACTTCAGGAGGATCTAAATAATCTGCATGAGTTGTCAGAAAAGTGGCTAATGAAATTCAATACTTCAAAATGTAAGGTAATGAGAATGGGTACAAGTGCAAGAAGGCCCAAGCTTGACTACTCGGTGGCTGCAGTACAACTTCAAGAGACAGAAAATGAGAGAGATCTAGGAGTAAACATACTGGCAGATTTGTCTCCAGAAATACATATAAATGGCATAGTAAGGGCAGCATATGCATTCTTATCAAATGTAAGGGTAGCCTTCAGGCACATGGACAAGGAAATGTTCAGAAATATTTATGTAACCTATGTGAGGCCAAAACTCGAATATGCAGCCCCCTTTTGGAATCCGCACTTGAAAAAGCTCATAGCTAAGCTTGAAAAAGTTCAAAGACATGCCACGAAACTGGTGCCAGAAATACGCAATCTCAGTTATGATGAGAGGCTGAGGGAATTAGACTTACCATCACTCGAAGCTAGAAGAGTGAGGGGGGATATGGTGACAGTCTTTAAATTCCTTCATGGTTATGATAGAGTGGATAGGGATCGATATTTTGATATGGCTGGTTCTAGAACTAGAGGTCATAGTTTGAAGCTTAGTAAGAAAACTTCTTTGCAGGATGTAAGGAAATACTTTTTCAGTGTAAGAGTAGTTGATAATTGGAATTGGCTAAGCGAGGAGGTAGTTAATGCTATCTCAATCCATAGTTTTAAGGACAGGTATGATACGTATCACTAAGTATAAAATGGAACCGATCAGGAGACGGGAAGATACGAGTTTTGGGCGCTTTCCCGTAAACACAATCAGGTAATCACAATTAGGTAATCACACACACACACACACACACACACACACACACACACATATATATATATATATATATATATATATATATATATATATATATATATATATATATATATATGAATATATATGTATATATATATTTATATATATATATATATATATATATATATATATATATATATATATATATATATATATATATATATATATATATATATATATATATATATATATATATATATATATATATATAGAGAGAGAGAGAGAGAGAGAGAGAGAGAGAGAGAGAGAGAGAGAGAGAGAGAGAGAGAGAGAGAGAGAGAGAGAGAGAGAGAGAGAGAGAGAGAGAGGTATATATATATATATATATATATATATATATATATATATATATATATATATATATATATATATATATATATATATATATATATATATATATATATATATATATATTTATATATATATATATATATATATATATATATATATATATATATATATATATATATATATATATATATATATATATATATATATATATAACTTTCACTTTGAGGGAGATGCTTCTTATGAGATTTATTCCCCGATTATTTTCCCAGAATTGCTACGAGATTCCTCTTCTTTCGGAAGATGGGCATAATTTCCTCAGTTTTCTGACCATTAGTGTCAGACTATGCTTTTAAGAACATAAAATAAGCCAAATTTGGCTTTCCTGGAATATATTAAAGGAAGTCATATCCATGAAGTATGCTAATGCACCTGTAAGCATTCAGATATCTGCATACGTTTATCCCGTATTATACAGATGGAGAAGGAGAAAAAAAAGTCAAACGATCTTACTCATTTCTTAGTATTAAGCAAGATAATTTTTCCCTTATTTAATGGTATCTTTCTTAGTTTTCCCCTAGTACGTCATAACTGCAAATATCAGATTTAATAAGGGTTCCAGGAGCATCTTGTATAAAGAGAAACTGTAATTATCAGATCCACTTTATTTGCTCCTAGAGCATCGAATCCAAAAGGGAGGGCAGTTTGCTTCCTACTTTTGATTTATAGAATCGTATTCATATAATTAAATCTCACACTGTAATGGACTCACTCAGCAAGAGACTAATAAAAGAAAAATAGTAATTACTACTCTTATTCCCCTCAGGGAGAATAAACCACTTTTTGTTACACATTCTGGGAAGAATAGTTAGAACCACAGAAACTAAAAATCTATAATTATATGAAATTATAAAAAAAGTTGATATATAAAGATTAGCTACACAATATATGAGTTTCTCAGTCCAGTATACTAGGGAGTGGCAATCTAATCTTGTCACCTAAGCCACATGTACATGACGCATAATATCAAAATATATGACCTAGTTTAAAGGCAAACGTGAAACTAAATAATTTGCAAAGCATGCTATCATTGTAAAAATATGACTAGCAAGCATTATCAGAAATACTTGCATTTATGCTGTAAAAAGCAAACTCAGTGGGAGTCATTATTTGTGTCTTTTCAAATAAATACTGGGTAGGAGCCAGTGTCATTTCTTTCAGTAGCAGATTAGTAAGCATATAAAGATATGCATTTTATTTTTCCAGGTCTATAACCCTTATTTTCTTTCATTATTTGTTCCTTCGAAGAAAATCGTGGATTCTATTTTTCTAAGAGGTAGTTAATGAAATTTTCTTGAACCTCGCCAGTCGTGCAAGTAAATGCATAAAAATATACAATTAAATAAGAAATAAACACATTAATAAATAATGCTTACTCTCATTATTATTATTATCATTATTATTATTATTATTGCTATTATTATTATTATTAAGACTGTCCAATAATACCCCAAGAATGTATAAGTATATACTAGATTTATTTAGGGTACGGTAAATTAGTTCTCTGACTTTTGGAGACTACTGCCTCCATCAACAGGGGTGGTTAAGTTGATTTAAAGAACTTTTGAGGACCTCCTTAAAATCAGTCCAGGGTCAGGCCACAATACATTTGCGCTCCCCAAGGATTCTGAGATTCCTACAGGCGATATCTCAGGATCTGGAGTAACCTCAGATTCCTTGGCGAGCACATTTGTCATGGGCCCTGACCCTGGCTTGTATTTAAGGAGGTCCTCAACATTTCGTTTATTTTGTTCATCCATTTATTTTTCATTTTTTATGTTCATATATTTGTTTTTTCTCGTCTCCCCTTTTACCCATCTTCCTGGTGGTCCCCCAGGGCTTAGAAGCTCTCACTTGACGCCATCACCTCTCCCCTCTTCACCACTATTCTATCCAGGCTTTCCTTTTCCCTTGAAATCAAGGCATCGCACTAACAAGTAATAAGGAAAATACTAACCCCGTTAGGAACAACATGAAGTTTTTCATATTGTTTTGAAGAATTGTTCCAGATTTCAATCAACTCACCTGCAGGCCCAACAGGGCCCGTGTAAACCCCCCCCCCCCCGGGTGGATATTTACACTAATCGAACGTCTTTTATATCAGTTCAGCCAGCGCTGTTGATGGAGGCAGTAGCCTCTAAAAGTCTAGGGAACAATTCATTGTACCCTATATACAAATCCTGTATACTTATACCTTCTTGGGGTTTTATTTTACAACCTTCATTTGTAGTCCATGTTATAGTGGTTGCGTATTATTATTATTATTATTATTATTATTATTATTATCATTATTATTATTATTATTATTATTATTATTATTATTATTATTATTATTATTATTATTATTATTATTATTATTATTATTATTATTATTATTATTATTATTATATTCAGCTATGTAATATGTTCTCATTTCCAACTACCATTAACCGTACCTTATCTACTCAGTATTCACACCCAAATAAACTAATATAACATATAGCGATCTGGTCTTTTGACGTGACTTCCGATGATGTTTTGCTATTTCCCTTTATTTCCTGTTTTCTGTATGTATATGTATCGCCTCATTCCTTTGTGGAACTCAGTTTCCTCTGAAGATAAGTAATAAACTTAAAGGTACTAAGGATCTAAAAATTTCTTTCAATTTCCATATGTAGCCATATCCATTCATATATATATATATATATATATATATATATATATATATATATATATATATATATATATATATATATATATATATATATATATATATATATATATATATATATATATATATATATATATGTATATATATATATATATATATATATATATATATATATATATATATATATATATATATATATATATATATATATATATATATATATATATATATATATATATATATATATATATATATATATATATATATATATATATATATATATATATATATATATATATATATATATATATATATATATATATATATATATATATATATATATATATATATATATATATATATATATATATATATATATATATATATATATATATATATATATATATATATATATATATATATATATATATATATATATATATATATATATATATATATATATATATATGTATATATATATATATATATATATATATATATATATATATATATATATATATATATATATATATATGTATATATATATATCTATATATATATATATATATATATATATATATATATATATATATATATATATATATATATATATATATATATATATATATATATATATATATATATATATATATATCTATATATATATATATATATATATATATATATATATATATATATATATATATATATATATATATATATATATATATATATATATATATATATATATATATATATATATATATATATATACATATATATATATATATATATATATATATATATATATATATATATATATATATATATATATATATATATATATATATATATATATATATATATATATATATATATATATATATGCATATATATATATATATATATATATATATATATATATATATATATATATATATATATATATATATATATATACATCATACATATACCTTGGTTGTTTCCCCCTTTAATTGGGGGGTAGCCGACATCAAGAAGGGAAAACAAATAGGGGGATTACTTTGCTCTATGGGCAATGTCGAGGGAGCTAGCGACCGTTCAGATGGCACTGCTGGAGTGCCACAGCCCATCCTCCCGGCTCTTCCACAACCTGTGTCGCTTCACAACTGCCAGCTCCTCCTACTGCCCCTACCACAGGGCTATCTCTGTAAGATGCAGCCCCGTGGTAACAGCAGATGCCCATCAGAGCCGCGTCACAATCGCTCGCCACTCATACCTATTCCTAGCAAGCTCGCTTGCTTCCCTCACATCCATCCTCCTATCATTCAGGGCTCTCCTTACTCCATCCATCCATCCAAACCTAGGCCCCCTTTAGCATTTCTCCCATCAACTCTCGCATTCATCACCTTTTTCAGCAGCCTTTCATCATCCATCCTTTCCACATGGCCAAACTATCTCAGAACATTCATATCTACTCTGGCTGCAATTTCTCTCCTCACACCCGTTCTTGCTCTCTCCACTTCATTCCTAACCCTATCCAATCGAGATACACCAATCATACTCCTCAGTCATTTCATCTTAAACACATTTAGTTTCCGTCTCTCACTTACTTTCATACCCCATAACTCTGATCCATACATCACAGTTGGCACAACCACTTTCTCATACAAAACTTTCTTAACATTCATTTCCAACCCTCTATTCTTCATCACTCCTTTCAATGCACCCAACACTTTACATCCTTCATTCACTCTGTGACACACATCTGCTTTCACTCCAACATTTGCAGCTATAACCGAGCCTAAATACTTAAACTGATTAACCTCCTCAAGTGCTCTCCATTCAACATAACATTCAATCCAGAGCCATCCTCATTTCTTGTACATCTCATAACCTTACTCTTTCCCACATTCACTCGCACCTTCCTTCTCTCACACACCATTCCAAATTCTGACACTAACTGACACAGCTTTTCCTCTGAATCTGCCACCACCATAGTATCATCTGCAAACAGCAACTGATTCAGCTCCCACTCGTTATCATCCCCATCTACCATTCTCAAACCTCGACCACGCACTCGCTCATTCACCTCTCTTACAACTCCATCAATATACAAATTGAACAGCCATGGTGACATCACACATCCCTGTCTCAGTCCCACACTCACTGGAAACCACTCACTCACTTCATACCCTACCCTAACACAAGCTCTACTACCCTCATACAAACTCTTCACTGCATGCAACAATTTACCATTGATTCCATATAATCTCAAAACATTCCACATAGCCTCTCTATCAACTCTATCATATGCTTTCTCCAGATCCAAAAATGCAAAATACACATCCTTACCCTTTGCTAAATATTTCTCATATAACTGCCTAACTATAAAAATCTGATCTATGCAACCTCTACCTCTCCTAAAACCACTCTGCACTTCCGCGATCACATATTCTGTCTTATCCCTAATCCTATTAACCAGTATCCTACCATACACTTTTCCTACCACACTTAGCAAACTTATACACCTAAAATTACTGCATTCATACATATCTCCCTTACCTTTGTATAGGGGCACTATACAGGCAATCACCCAATCCACTGGCACCAATGACAACATAAAGCATATATTAAACACCCTCACTAACCATTCCAATGCAGTCACACCCCCTTCTTTCAACATCTCCGCTCTCACAACATTGTATGAAGCTTTCGCTTCATACAATGCCCTTTTCACTTCCTCTCTTGTAATCTCTCTCTCATTTTCATCTCCCATTACTGGCCCTTGAACCCCTCCCACTGCCACTATAGCTGCCTCTCTATCTTCCTCAACATTCAGCAAGCACTCAAAATATTCTGCCCATCTTTTCCTTGCATCGTTCCCTCTTAACATCTGTCCATTCACATATTTCACTGTCTCTTCCATCCTCGATCCACCCTTCCTTGCTCTCTTCACTTCTTTCCAAAACTTCTTTTTATTCTCCTCATATGACCTACTAAAATCCTGTCCCCACCTAACATTTTCCAACCTCTTCTTTTCCTCTACCTTCCGCTTGGTTTCCACATTTTTCTCCCTATATCTTTCATACTTCTCCCTACTTTTACACTGCAGCCATTCCTCAAAAGCCCTCTTTTTCTCTTCCACCTTCATTTTCACCCCTTCATTCCACCACTCACTGCCCCTCCTCATGCCACCTCCAACAAACCTCTTTCCACACACATCACTTGCATGTCCCACAAAACATTCTTTCATCAACCCCCATTCCTCCCCTAACTCCCCAACTTCTCTTTCTTTCACCCTGTCATATGCCACTCTCAACCTGTCCTGATATTCCTGTCTCTTCTCTGGCTTTTCAACTCTTCCACCTTCACTAATTCCCTTCTACATCCCCCCACACTATTTCCACACTCTTTTGCTACTACCACTTTTGCTTCAACCAAAAAATGATCAGACATCCCAGCAGCCACACCCCTGAATGCATGTACATCTTTCACTCTACCAATCATGCTCTTTGCTACCAACACATAATCCATCAATGCTCTTTCTTTCACTCTTCCATTTGCCACTCTCATCCATGTATACTTATTTATTAACTTCTTCTTAAATAAACTATTATCTATCACCAACTCTTGCTCCACACACATATCTAACAGTCTCTCGCCACTCATATTCCCACCTGGTACCCCATACTTTCCTACAACACCTTCTATCTCTCCATCACCCACTCTGGCATATATATATATATATATATATATATATATATATATATATATATATATATATATATATATATATATATATATAATATATATATATATATATATATATATATATATATATATATATATATATATATATATATATATATATATATATTATCAAATAAGCACATTACATATGTGAAAACATGAATCATTTTTTTTACCCCGACCGGGACTCGAACCTAGGACTTATGATTACTAAGTCAAGGCGCTACCACTACACCACAGAAGGTTAAAAGGAACCCAACCTTATAGCTTATATCTGCTATACTTAGGAATGAACGCATTCTAACTGAATGCCACTATGTTCATATTACAGATTCCCCAACCTCACTCGTGGCTTCATTTTAGCATTTAATTCAAATCCCAATCCCATTCGGGCCATGAAATTATCAAATAAGCACATTACATATGTGAAAACATGAATCATTTTTTACCCCGACCGGGACTCGAACCTAGGACTTATGATTACTAAGTCAAGGCGCTACCACTACACCACAGAAGGTTAAAAGGAACCCAACCTTATAGCTTATATCTGCTATACTTAGGAATGAACGCATTCTAACTGAATGCCACTATGTTCATATTACAGATTCCCCAACCTCACTCGTGGCTTCATTTTAGCATTTAATTCAAATCCCAATCTCATTCGGGCCATGAAATTATCAAATAAGCACATTACATATGTGAAAACATGAATCATTTTTTACCCCGACCGGGACTCGAACCTAGGACTTATGATTACTAAGTCAAGGCGCTACCACTACACCACAGAAGGTTAAAAGGAACCCAGCCTTATAGCTTATATCTGCTATACTTAGGAATGAACGCATTCTAACTGAATGCCACTATGTTCATATTACAGATTCCCCAACCTCACTCGTGGCTTCATTTTAGCATTTAATTCAAATCCCAATCTCATTCGGGCCATGAAATTATCAAATAAGCACATTACATATGTGAAAACATGAATCATTTTTTACCCCGACCGGGACTCGAACCTAGGACTTATGATTACTAAGTCAAGGCGCTACCACTACACCACAGAAGGTTAAAAGGAACCCAACCTTATAGCTTATATCTGCTATACTTAGGAATGAACGCATTCTAACTGAATGCCACTATGTTCATATTACAGATTCCCCAACCTCACTCGTGGCTTCATTTTAGCATTTAATTCAAATCCCAATCTCATTCGGGCCATGAAATTATCAAATAAGCACATTACATATGTGAAAACATGAATCATTTTTTACCCCGACCGGGACTCGAACCTAGGACTTATGATTACTAAGTCAAGGCGCTACCACTACACCACAGAAGGTTAAAAGGAACCCAACCTTATAGCTTATATCTGCTATACTTAGGAATGAACGCATTCTAACTGAATGCCACTATGTTCATATTACAGATTCCCCAACCTCACTCGTGGCTTCATTTTAGCATTTAATTCAAATCCCAATCTCATTTGGGCCATGAAATTATCAAATAAGCACATTACATATGTGAAAACATGAATCATTTTTTACCCCGACCGGGACTCGAACCTAGGACTTATGATTACTAAGTCAAGGCGCTACCACTACACCACAGAAGGTTAAAAGGAACCCAACCTTATAGCTTATATCTGCTATACTTAGGAATGAACGCATTCTAACTGAATGCCACTATGTTCATATTACAGATTCCCCAACCTCACTCGTGGCTTCATTTTAGCATTTAATTCAAATCCCAATCTCATTCGGGGCATGAAATTATCAAATAAGCACATTACATATGTGAAAACATGAATCATTTTTTACCCCGACCGGGACTCGAACCTAGTTAGAATGCGTTCATTCCTAAGTATAGCAGATATAAGCTATAAGGTTGGGTTCCTTTTAAACTTCTGTGGTGTAGTGGTAGCGCCTTGACTTAGTAATCATAAGTCCTAGGTTCGAGGGTCGGTCGGGGTAAAAAATGATTCATGTTTTCACATATGTAATGTGCTTATTTGATAATTTCATGGCCCGAATGAGATTGGGATTTGAATTAAATGCTAAAATGAAGCCACGAGTGAGGTTGGGGAATCTGTAATATGAACATAGTGGCATTCAGTTAGAATGCGTTCATTCCTAAGTATAGCAGATATAAGCTATAAGGTTGGGTTCCTTTTAACCTTCTGTGGTGTAGTGGTAGCGCCTTGACTTAGTAATCATAAGTCCTAGGTTCGAGTCCCGGTCGGGGTAAAAAATGATTCATGTTTTCACATATGTAATGTGCTTATTTGATAATTTCATGGCCCGAATGAGATTGGGATTTGAATTAAATGCTAAAATGAAGCCACGAGTGAGGTTGGGGAATCTGTAATATGAACATAGTGGCATTCAGTTAGAATGCGTTCATTCCTAAGTATAGCAGATATAAGCTATAAGGTTGGGTTCCTTTTAACCTTCTGTGGTGTAGTGGTAGCGCCTTGACTTAGTAATCATAAGTCCTAGGTTCGAGTCCCGGTCAGGGTAAAAAATGATTCATGTTTTCACATATGTAATGTGCTTATTTGATAATTTCATGGCCCGAATGAGATTGGGATTTGAATTAAATGCTAAAATGAAGCCACGAGTGAGGTTGGGTAATCTGTAATATGAACATAGTGGCATTCAGTTAGAATGCGTTCATTCCTAAGTATAGCAGATATAAGCTATAAGGTT
>JAXCGZ010012295.1:0-12500 GCA_037179515.1 Halocaridina rubra | reverse complement strand
TATTTACCAGGAACTGAACATAACCTTTCAGGAAATCAAGAGTTACTGCATGGAATAAATTCAAATATGCCAGCTGTGGATATAGCTAAGGTGTATTTTAGGTGTGATATTTGTATGGGTATAGTAAAGTTAGTCTTGTCACTGACTTACCCATGAAAGACGTCACTTTTCTCCTTGGAAATGATCTTGCTGGTGATGCTTTAGTTGCAGTCAAGCGATCATGAGTAAATATGAAATAGTAATGATGCCCTCATTTTATTATGATCAAAGTTTACTGATGCTTCTGTATCGACCTCCTTAACTGACTTCAAATGACCAATGGGCTAATAGACACCAGATAGTTGTTTCTTTCAATCTACATCCATCAGTTTCAAGTTTAAGCCATGATGGTACTGGAGGTCATCTTGGCATTTCCATAACTTATTACAAGATTTCGGAAAATCTCTTTTGGTCAAATTTAAAGAAAGATATCTTTAACTTTGTGAAAACTTGTCATGTTTGCCAAATGATAGATAAGGAAAATCAATCTATAAGTCCAGCTCCTATTCAACCAATTCCTGTATCCACTGAGCCTCTTGAGAAAATAATTACTGATTGCGTAGGTCCCTTACCTTTCATTATGATAGGACATCAGTATCAGTTAGCTGTTATGTGTTCAGCCAAATTATATCTTGAGGCCTTTCCACTGTAAAGTATCTCCGCAGAGAACATTTAAAAAAACTGACAATTATGCATGCTGGTTTTGGAATCCCAAAGATTATTCAACAGATAGTGGGACTAACTTCACTAGTAATCTCTTTGCGGAAGTTTCGAAATAATGAGGCACTGAACACAAGCTATCAAGTGCTTACCATCTTGAATCACAAGGTGCTCTTTATTGTTAGCACTAAACAATGAAACATTAGGTCATGAAATATTGCTTAGAACATAACCAAGATGGGGACGAGTCCATTCCATCTTTGCTCTTCGCCATCAGAGAGGCTATACATGAAAGTTTGGGCTTTCCCCATTTGAATTACTACTTGGTCGTTAAGTCCGTGGTCCTCTCAAAGTTTTTAAAACCCAATGGTTTAATGATGAAGATACTCCTCTAACAATCACCACTTATGTTCTTTTTCCAGTTATCACTGGAAAAGTTAAGTAAGTCACAGACGAAAAGGAAATATAACTTTAATGTTTAATCTCAACTCAGAAGATTTAAGGAAGGTGACAAAGTACTTGCATTTCTTCCCAGCTTGGCTAATCCCCTCTCATTTAAATTTTGGCCCTTACAAAGTATCCAAGCCATTTCAAAATAACAACCATGTTATATACACTCCAGGCAGATAAAAGCCTCAACAACTGCTACACATTAATTGCTTAAAAATATACCATAGTAGAGACTCTGGGTTAGAGGCTCAAGTGATATCAATATATAATACAGTAACTGCAAATTGTGACAGTATTGATGAAATTGAATTAAGTACTCAGTTATGTATCAAAGAAGAGGTAAACTCCCGGAAGAATTCAACCATTCTTAGTAACATGTAATAACAATATCCTCTTTTTTCTCCTGAGAATGTTTATTCATTGCAAATTTAATTTCTATTTTTAAAATTATTGTATATGATGTGCTCAAGTTTGTCATTATATTTGCACGGCATACAGCTGATGTCTTGTACTACACCTATGCGACAGTCTGCATACAAAATTAGTAAAAAAAAAAATAAAGGAGATAATGCATGAAGAAGTTGACTATCTACTTCAACATGGATTTGCAGTTCCCAGCAGTTTTCCATGGGCCTCTTCATCTGTACTCTTTCCAAAGGAAGGTGGTGGTATGATATTCTGCACATGCTATGAGAAGGTGAATTCTGTCACTGTGCCAGATGCATACCCTATGCCCAGGATTGATGATAATATAAATGCAATAGATCAAGACCGATCTATATCTAAAATTGATCTTTTAAAGGGCTACTACCAGGTAGGCCTAACGGATTCAGCTAGGATCATATCAGCATTTATTACCCTCTTGGTTTATACGGATATGCAGTTATGCCTTTTAGCCTTTGTAATATCCCTAGTATACTCCAGAGACTAGTGAACTATGTTATGCCGGATATACATTGAACCTATGTCTATATAGATGATATTTTAGTCATTTCAGACGATCTCCAATAGCAAGACACCTCCTAGAACAGTCGCTTGAACTAATGAGTGAGTGGCAATTAACATTAAATCTTTCAAAGACTAACCTTTAAGAAGCAACTGTCACTTATATTGGCAAAATTTTAGGATCTGGGATCGCACAGCTCAAATTAGCAAATGTGGAAATCATCTTAAACTTTCCGATACCTACCAGTAAAAAGGAAATACAACTATGCATTGGAATTGCTGGTTTTTATAAAAGGTTCTGTACACATTTTTTTTAATGTAATCGCTCCACTAACCAGCTTAACTAAGTAAAATATACCTCTGTATTGGGATAAATACTGCCAAATAGCTTTTGATTCCTCAAATGCATTTCTATCAAATGACCCTGTGTAATGTTTACCCAAGCTGTACTTGTTCAACTTGCACTAGGTGATGGACTCCTTCACCCTGTAAGCTTTAGTCCTTGTCACGCTCTTTTCCCTGCTCCACTGACATTCCACATGCTTCCAATGCCATTCTCACACCAACTATACATCTCATTCTAGGTCTACCTCCTGCCCTAAATCCCACCATTTCAGCACTCCACACACTCTTTGCTAATTCTTCATTACTCATCTTTTCCATAAATAAAAACCATCTTAATACTTTCTGTTGTAACTTATCTGTCAACTTACTTTCAACGCCCGTTCTCTTCCTGACCTCCTTTTTTCTTATTTTATATATTCTACATACACCAGTCATGCTTCTCAATATCCTCTTCTCCATTATATTCAACTTTTTCTTTTCATCCTCTCTTGCTTACCAAATCTCTGCTCCATGCAATGATGTCGGCAAAATCACACCTTCATATATTTTTCTCTTTGCATTCAGTCACAGACACCTATATCTCATCGCACTTTTCAACCCATCAAGACATTTACTAGCTTCCATCATTGTATGACTTATCTCCGCATCTACTGCATTCCTAGATATGTGAGACCCCAGATTCTTAAAACACTCACCTTCTTCAAGCAAATCCCCTTTCACTCCTACATTCAATCTGCCAACTTTAATACTCCTAGCTCATCTCATGATTTTGCTTTTTACCAATATTTACCCTCAACTGCCTTCTTTCACACACCCTAACAAACTCACTCACCAAATGGTTAAGTTCATTCTATTAATTAACCACCACTGCTGTGTCATCCGGGAATAGCAATTGATTCAATTTCAAAAACCATCCATGTTCTTCCACTAATTCGGAGCCTTTACCTAATACTCTTTCATTTACTTCCCTTACCACTCCATCCATATATGCATTAAGCAACCATGGCGACATTACACAGCCTTAATTTAATCCTACATTCACCTCACCTAACACTGGACTTCTACATACATTTACCACAGCCACAGTCTCTGCCTGTATCATCTTCCTCAATAAGCAGTTCCTTGAAATAGCCAACACATTTTTCTCTCACTTTTATGTCGTCTACTTGCAATTGCCCATCTGCTCCTTTCACCCTCTCCTCCCTACCAGACTCACCTTTCCTCATAATTTTAACCTCCTCCTAAAACATCCTTTCATTCCATTCAAATTTCTCAGACTAGCATCTATCTCCCCTTTATATCCACTTGTATCTTTGCCCCCTCGTCAAGCGCTTTGCTTCCTCTTTGCACTAGTCCTTTCTATATTCTTTTAAGTTACCTATTTGCAACTTTACCTTAAATGCCTGTTTCTTTTCAGCCATTATTGCGCTCAACCCCACATTCCACCATCTGCTAACTTTCCTTTTACTTCCAACTGTTAGTCTCTTTCCAATTACTGCCTCTGCACTCTTCATAAAGTTCTCCTTGAAACAACTCCAGTTTTTTTTTCTATTCACGCTTCTCTTTTTTCTCTACTTTTTCTCACTCTGACTCTTCTTCTCACCATATAATGATCATATATTCCACCACCATCTCCACTCATTACATTCACATCAAATACTCTTTTAATCACCCTTCTGTCCACCAAGACATGATCCATTAATTCTCTGTCAATTACTCTACCATTTATTACTCTGACCCATGTATGCATGTGCACATTCTTGTTTTTAAGAATAGAATTGACAATCAAACTCTCTCTCTCTCTGTCTCTCTCTCTCTCTCTCTCTCTCTCTCTCTCTCTCTCTCTCTCTCTCTCTCTCTCTCTCTCTCTCTCTCTCTCTCTCTATCAACAACCCTCAGGTTCGGCAAGCTAGGTTTTCTGTCTCTACTCACAATTTCTTCAGTGCATTGAGTGATGAATGTGACAGTGGTAGTGAAGAAGAAGTAGATCCAGATAAAAGTGATAGCCATCAAGACAACCTGAATACACCATCTAGCATAAATAATCAAATCAGTAACAGGTTACAAAATAGTGATGAAACAACAACGTCCTTTCCCACTACTCCTAACAACGCAACAACAGGCACTAACCAGAACAAGATTCTTCCCAGCACAAACAACCAACCTGGTAAAGAGTTGCAAAACAGCGAAGAAGATATAGAGTCAATCTCCACTACTCCTAACAACACAGCAACTGTCACTAACCAGGACACCCAAATTATATCTTCCAGCACAAATAACCAACCCAGCAATAGACTGCGAAACAATGAAGAAAACAGAAAAGACAAAATAGCAGCAATCTCTACTCTAAACATTCCATCGAAGTCCTCTCCCCCACAGCCACAGTTGCCAAATAATGCAAGTGCAAGGGTTACAGCTCAAATATATATTCGCATTCCTGGCAACCCCTTTGAGAGAGAGATACGTAATACACTGACAAATCAAGGCATTCCTTCTGAAGAAGTCTTGATTAAGGAGCTTTATCGCACACCAAACTGGGTTTCCTTCGCAATAACGATATCGAAAGGATTTGAATATGTGCCTTACAAACTGAATCAATGGCCTACAGGCACAAGTGTCCAGCCATTTCGTGGGAGCAAACAATGGTCATACCAAAATAAACAGCAAAGAGCAAATGGAACAATCCCCTATATGCGAGACTACAGAAAGAGACACGATACAAACCTCTCTTATCGCCGTCCAAGCACAAGAGACTTCTCCTGGAGTGATGGCTCTTACAACCCTAGACACTCACCTAGGCATACAAACTTTGGGAAGGCCCGATCATACCACGGCACGTACTCAAACCAGCATTACACATCCAACGGCAGGTACAGACACCAGGATCCATGGGCTAACCCCAGAACACACTACAATGATGAATTCCCAGCAGAATCATACAGTCGAAACTACAACTATGACTATGGATACCACCCCAATGAAACATGGTAATACCTCGTCTCCTGCTGTTGCTGTTACTGCTGTCGATGTGAAAGTTACTTGTAAATATAATGATAGATTATCTGTCGTACATATAAATGCACAATCCCTGTTATCCCATATACTAGAAATTGAACATATGCTTGTACAAGAAAATATTGATGTTCTTTGCATTAGCGAATCATGGCTGTATCCGTCAATTAACAATGCATTTATTAATATTCCTTCATATAATATTTATCGCTATGACAGTGGTAGAGGTGGAGGTGTATGTTTATATGTTAAAAATTATTTGAAGGCCACTGAACTAAATCTTGAAACTGAGAAGCACGAAGGAGTGGAAGATAAATGGATCTCTGTCCAACATAAAAAGTTTCCTTCTATTATCATAGGCTGCGTGTACCGCCACCCCAAAGCCTCGGTAACCTCTTTTAGCTATATTTTGGACGTTTTTAAGGAGATAATTTTAAAAAACAAACCAGTTTTTATATATGGCGATTTTAATGATGATCAACTAAAAAGAGAAAATAAAATGAGTAGACTTATTAAGAATTTAAATCTAGAACAGATTATAAATAAACCAACTAGAATCACTCCCACTTCAGTTTCCCAAATCGATCTAGTAATAACAAACTCCAAACATATGATAACTAAGTGTGACGTAATGCCAAGCCCTATAGCAGACCACGAGGAAATTGTAACGCCCCTAAATATTCGCAAACCAAAGAGACAACCAATCTTTAAAACATTCAGATGCTTAAGAAATTATTCACAAGAATTACTTTGTAGTTTACTTATGAATGAAGTACATAAATTAAATGAAATTCTATATACCGATAATATCAATAAACAAGTAAGAATTTTAACCAGTGTCCTATCATCATGTATAGATCGATGTGCACCACTCGTGACAAGAGAAATATTTCGTCCCCCCGCTCCTTGGATAACAGATGACATAAAAAACATTATGAAAGAAAGAGACAAACTACAAAATGAAGTAAAGCTACAAAGAGATAATATCCCTTTAAGAGAAAAGTTTACAGAGCATAAGAAACAAGTAAAATCATTATTAAGTAACAGTAAGAAACAGTATTACAAAAATGAATTTCAAAACGCTAAAGGCAATATCTCTGATACATGGAAAATTGCTAAAACCATGCTTTCCAATAACTGTAATAAAAGTAGTAACATATCAATTATACCCGATGAGGTAGATGTAAGTGCTAAAGCAGAAGAGTTCAATAATTTTTTCGCTGAAGTGGGGAAAAAAACCTTTGAAAAAACAAAAAAAGAAATAATAAATGAAATCAATAATAGTAATGGTGGTAATAATAATAATAATGATGATGGTAGTAGTAATAATAATAGAAATGTTCATAATGGTGTAAATAATAATGATGGTGGTAGTAATGGTAATGATAATAGTGATGATGGTAGTAATAATAATAATAATGTTCAAGAACATAGTGCATTCAATAGAAGTAATGATGTCTTTAACCCTACTACAGTAGATTGTAATACAGTAATCTTAGTAATAAAAAATCTGAAAGACTCTAATGCATATGGATCAGATGGAATTTGTTTTCGTTTTATTAGAGATTCATTATTTGTAATAGCTTATTATCTGACGGTAATAATCAATACTTCCATAGTTACCAATATCTACCCAGATTTATGGAAAACTCCCCATGTAATTCCTGGTTTTAAAAATGGAAATCCTGACGACGTCTCTAACTATAGACCAATCTCTTTACTACCAATTTTATCAAAGATACTTGAAAAGATTGTTGCAAATCAGTTAAGTGAGTTTCTTGAAAAAAATAAACTTATTGCAAAAAGTCAACACGGTTTCAGGCCAAAATTATCAACTGAAACTGCCTTATTGAAAATATCAGATGAAATATACAAAAATATAGATAATAAGAAAATATCATTGCTACTACTACTCGATCTTTCTAAAGCTTTTGATAGTGTACACCATACCACTCTATTAGAAAAATGCAAAAAAATGAACATTGACCCAAGCTGGTTCGAGAACTATTTAAAAAACCGCTACCAGTCAGTCAGAATAAAAGATGTAGTCTCAAGTCGCAAGAAGGTATTGTTTGGGGTCCCTCAGGGATCGATCCTAGGACCTATACTTTTTCTAATATATGTAAACGATCTAGTAAAATATTTACCTAACTGTTATGTCATTCAATATGCTGACGATACTCAAATCTTAATTGAAGGAGAAATTAATGATTTAGAAAATATTATTCGTAGAGCAGAAGAAATTTTGTATATGGCTAAACGTTACTTTCTAAAAAATGGTCTGTTACTTAATGAAACTAAAACCCAATCTATTCTTATCGGATCCAGACAATTATTATCAGAAGTTGATGACAATCTTCATATAAATTTTAACGGTAATATCATTAAGCCAATGAACTCGGTAAAGAACCTAGGTGTCTATTTTGACCGTTACATGAATTTTGAAATGCATATAGATGAAATTTATAAAAAAGTAATGGGTACTCTAATATATCTAAATAGGGTAAAAGACTCATTTGAAACATCAACTCGTATAATAATTGTCCAGTCCTTAGCTATGAGTTTAATTAATTACTGTCTCAAAGTTTGGGGATGTACCAATAAGACTCAATTACAAAGAATACAAAAGTTACAAAACTTTGCAGCACGAGTGGCTGTTGGCAATGTAAGAAAATACGAGCACATCTCTCCTGTTTTAAAAGATCTAGAATGGATAAAGATTAGAGATAAATATGTTTTTGATATATGTACCTTTGTTTTTAATATACTAAGAAACAATATTCCTGATTGCTTGTATAATTTTTCTACAGTAAGCTCAGTTACCGGGTTAACTACCCGTCAAGGGGAAGATTTATTAGTACGAAGGTCTAAAACTGATATTGGCTCAAGAGATATAAACATTCGTGGACCTCATTTATATAATCAGCTTCCCAGAGAACTAAAAAATGCTGGTTCAGTGTATACTTTTAAATATAATCTTAAGAAGTTGCTCTTAAAGGAAGATTTTACTTGTAAATTTTAATGGTACACTCATCTTTATGATTTGCTTGTTTTAGTATGTCTATATCGTACACCACAGATGTCTATCTGGAATATATATGTATCTTATTTAAATACCCAATGTACATTGGAATAAAGGATTATTATTATATTGTGGTGGGTTTGTGGCCTGCCACAGTCTGAGGTTAGAAAGAGTATTCACTGTGGGTGAGGATCACACCTGCCAAAACCAAAGTCCTTTGCAAGAAGGCACTGTCCTATCCCTTAGTAGAAAAGGGAGTCTGTGACGTAAAGCTGATTACTATACAGAGGGTCCTAGTTTTACAACACATCTTCCATAAATAAATGTTGCTTCTTTTTTGATAATTTTTGGCGAATAGTTTGTATCTCAAGCATATAGCAGATTCTTCTGATGACAGTTCTCTGAAGAAAAGGATAGCCATCACCATGAAAGTGAAATTTGAGATAATGAAATGCATGGAAAAAGGAAAAACTTATACTTCTTTATCATATGTACTTATTTAGGCGTGTTCCGAATACACCGAAATTCAGGTTACATCACGTATCGGGAACGGAACTCGGACGTAAATTGAGGACCCCCTGTAATTAAAGTAGAAGTTTTTGCTATACATCTCATGAGTACTCTGTACAAATCCTACACATAACTCCTAGATGTACTTTAGTAATGCTTGATATGTGATAAGCTGGACTGTTCATAGATTAGATGATTGGCACAAAGGTGTCAGTGGGTTAAGATGTCAAGGTTGCATTGAACTAAATTAGTTAGGAATTTGTACTCCAGTGTCTTGGGAAACAGAAACCTACAAACACACATTGCTTACATTGAGTCTCATCTTTCAAGATGTGCATTGTGTAACAGATAAAAACTTGCAGTTTTTATCTGTTGAACGACCGGTCGCCACTTATGTAAAAATTAAGGAATCGTTATATTTTTTGAATTGTGATTATGAAATAAAATTCACCTTTTAGCTAGATTTTAAGCTCTCCCATTGGCAAGATTTTGTGCCGCTCTAGTGCTTGAGAATGAGAAATATTAAAAGACTTATTAAATTGAAATGCATTGAGCAATTCCTCAGTCCTTCTGTATGTGGGGTGGGCGTTTTTTGGTCCCTTCCTTAAAATATCCTGTTGTCTGGAGGATTGCACTTATCGCTTAGTGTTGGCAGCCGAGTATTTTGTACTCTGGAAAGCTCTACCGTCGGTCCTTACGTTGTCCGGTTTCGTCGGTTCTCCCTGTTGATTCTAAGGCAGCCTTGAATTCACTCTGCTCTTCCAGACCAAAATATGACTAATATACAGTATAGCTATTTACAGACATTAGTTTATCTTAAAGAAGGTGGTTGTAGCCCTTTCTAGCATTTCTGGAAATGAGGGAGCGGATCGGTTAGCCAAAGGAGGCAATTGTCTCCTTCCGTTGTGTTTCCGCATAGCCCGGTGGTATGTGATGTACAGGTATTTTCATGGCTGAAGCCTTTGCTCTCATCTTGTTTCTCTTTACTGTGGCATGCTTATAATCATAAAGTTTTCTTAGGCATTAACAAATATCAATTGCATTGATGGCCTTGGGTCAGGTTCCGAAATCACAGGTTTGAAGTCGCCAAGTCAAGCGTCTACATGTGGAACGCTGGATCTTGTGTTCTCGCTTTTATGCATCATTTTCGTCTTGGGCCAGATCCTACTTAAAGTAATTGTGATGTGCCAGAGACAGCTAAGTGAATTTTTTACTCATTGTTATTATGGAAATATTTGATCTCTTCTCCATGCCTTGATCTCCCTAAGGATTTGGAAAGGATCATACATCGTCTACATTCTTTACTCCACAATTAAGTAACTCAAATTTATTATACAACTGGTGAGTGCTTGTTGGTGCATGTGGCTGCAAACATTCTCCAGCGACCACGATTGTTTTATTCACACTGCAGCTGAATACTCTTGTTTATCCTCCGTCTTGTTTCTTGAAGTGTCACAGGAAATGATTGTAGATAAGATGTTAGATAGCATTTGCTCTAATAAATTATATTCTAACTCAAGGCTACATTACAGATTATGGTTTTCACAGGTTTTTTATCCATGGTCGTACTCAGTAGTGTCTCTGCACTAACTATATCACTTTCATTCGTTCAGGAATTACCTTTGAACTGACCAATTTTCGTACCTATTTACTGAAGCGAATAGCTCAGCGTTGCTCTATACAGGGGGGTGTAAAATCCCAACCTTGGGAAATTTATACTTTTATGAAAGTGCACTTACTGTGTGTAGTAAAAATACCTATTTTATTTGCAGTTGAGTAAATTACATATCATTAAAATTTCAAATTGGATATAATGTAAACATGTTGAAAAAGACTCTCTCTCAAATTTATCTGGTAATTATTTCAGGAAACCAAATAAATGTTAATTGTTGTATCTGTATCACTATGATCCTCATAATGATAACTACAATAAAGAAATGCACTGTTAGTACAGTAAAAAAAACAATGAAAACCAATTTCACTTGATAAAAGGTGATAAAAAGTGAATACTACTTACAAATCCTTCTCACATTTTGATGCACGCGTTAGAGAGGCTTTGTAAGTGATCTTTTTATGGCCTCTTTCTTCACAGTAACATATTTGTGAAGTGAAGTTTCCAATCTCATGTAGGCTTTTCAACCAGTCTGTAGGATCAGTATGACAATTGAGCCTCAAAAAAGTACGGCTGGGGAATTGATTGGATGCCACATGCCTATCGTCCTACGGTGGCCTCAATCGCCGGTCCACCAATTGCGCAGTTGAGAATGCTAGACAGTTGGCCTTAGTGGTGTACGAGAATTCTTAACATCCGGTTTTCAGTCACTTATACTTCATATACTAAAATATCTTTTTATTTACAAGAGTTTATGGTAATTTGTGTAAGATCCAGACATAATTTGAAGTTCCAGCATTCTTCTTCTTCTCCTTCGTCTACATCTTTTCCCACTTTTATGTGGGGTCGATGTTTCTGGCTAGTTATCTGTACTGGCCATATATTGGTTTTGGCAAAATTTTTATGGCAGATGCCCTTCTTGCTGCCAACCCTCCCCATCTATCCGGGCTTGGGACCGGCTCCAAGTTGAGGCTGGCTTGCCCACCTCAGTGGCTGGGTTAATTTGAAGTTCCAGCATACTTTCTAGTTTATGATGCTTGGTACCATTTTTATTCCACAAAATTAAGAATGTCGTAATTTGTTTTTTTAACATACTGCCTCAATTGGGTTTGATTGCACACTAGTGTTAACCAGTGCCGAGTGCTTTAAATAACACATGAGGGGGTAAAAAATGCCAAACAGCACCAGAAAACATTGGCATGTTATAGCGAGTGTTCTAGTGCCCATTTTGTTTAGAAACAAGCTCGCGGAATTTGAACGCAATTTTTATGCGATCGGATCCAGTACGTGCTTGTGATATGACTCAATATGCCCTTAAGGGGTTAATTCTTGTTTTAACAACACTGCAAATGAAGCGCTTAGATGCCTGTGATAATATATTTCCTTATTCAGTTTGTTTTACGCAAGAGGAATTTCTATAGACTAGATTTGCATTACATCTCTAGATAGACTGAAAGTATTCCTTTTTATGTTTACATCTGTAGATAGTAGAAACATCACAACATTACATACTTGAAGATAATCACACACTGAATATAGATGAATCAAGCCTTACTCTTATCCCTAAGTTTACCTTCAAAGACTGGGCAATCTATGGAATACATCCTCCCTTGATTGCGCTTAATTACACACTTAATGTTCAACCTGTGCTGAGCGCTTTATGTAACACATGAAGTGGGAGATAAAATGCCACAGCACCTGGAAACATTGGCATGCCATAGCAAGTGGTCTGGCACTCATTTTGTTTTGAAGCAAGCCTGCCAAATGTTAACAAAACTTTGATGTCGACCAGGTCCATTGCACATTCAGTGTGCATGTTCACATGACACAATCTGGCCTTAAGGGGTTAAAGACTTAAGGACATGATTCTTGTTGCTTTACAAAAATATAAAATATAGGATATTC
>JAXCGZ010012294.1:20000-30000 GCA_037179515.1 Halocaridina rubra | reverse complement strand
AATAACCAAGCAAGCACATTACATATGTGAAAACATGAATAATTTTTTACCCCGACCGGGACTCGAACCTAGGACTTATAATTACTAATCAAGGCACTACCAACTACACACCACAGAAGGTATAAAAGGAATCCAACCTTATAGCTTATATCTGCTATACTTAGGGATGAACACATTCAATCTGAATTCCACTATGTTCATATTACAGATTCCCCAACCTCACTCGTGGCTACATTTTAGCATTTAATTCAATTCCCAATCTCATTCGGGTCATACAATAACCAAGCAAGCACATTACATATGTGAAAACATGAATCATTTTTTACCCCGACCGTGACTCGAACCTAGGACTTATAATTACTAAGTCAAGGCGCTACCATCTAAACACCACAGAAGGTATAAAAGGAATCCAACCTTATAGCGCCTTGACTTAGTAATTATAAGTCCTAAGTTCGAGTCCCGGTCGGGGTAAAAAATTATTCATGTTTTCACATATGTAATATGCTTGCTTGGTTATTGTATGACCCGAATGAGATTGGGAATTGAATTAAATGCTAAAATGAAGCCACGAGTGAGGTTGGGGAATAGATAAAACATTGCTACATACTAACACACAACCCACAGTATGGCAAAACAAAGTACATTATATACAAAAGAAAAGCTCTTAGAAGCTCAGAACACACAAACACATTACAAACAAAAACTATTATACAGCAACATACAAAGAAAGTATATAATGTAATATACAATAAAATATACAATTCAATATAAGTAATGGCCACCAAAGTGAGGATAACGAGCAAGAATAAAATCAAGGTTGTCATCATGAAGCAAAACGAGCAGATCTGTACTAAGTTCAGACCTCGTGGTAAAACATCTCTCACAGTGGGGCACTGAAGACAATAGTGGTCAAGAGTGTTAGCATTAGGACGGTCGCATAATTTACAGGAGGTGTACTCTGGCATATCTAGAGTCTGGAGACCTGTCATAAAGGCCAATACCTCCATTCTGAGCCAAGCACTAACTAAATTGTGTTTCTGCTCCAGTAACCCTCATCTGCGTAACTTGTAGCGAGTGTGAAGAAAGTGATCACTGTGTTGTATGGACACACTGTTGGCCCTCTCTTTGTCCCTGCGCCGGACCGTCATGGCAAACCCAGCTGAGTAGATGATGTTATGTATCCATCGGAGGGAGGGCTCAGCATCCACAGCATGCCCATCCAGCGTACAGGCTGCCTTGGCAAAACAATCTGCCATGTCGTTGCCAGTCAGCCCACCGTGAGAGGGCATCCATACAAACAACACAACAAGAGAAGCATACCGAGCGGCAGTGAGGTGACGTAGTATATCTCCCACAACATGGCCACATACGGATCTTGGCGAGGATAGGGCACGTAGGGCTGATTGGGAGTCACAAATTATTAGCCCATTCACTCATCATCGAACGAGGAGAGTCACGGCATCTAAGATGGCATTCAGTTCACAGCAAGTGGAGTTTGACGAGGTGGGTAGTCTATGGCCATTCCATGAATCAGCTGGCACAAGCGGTTCCATGGTGGGGGAAAACACAGCACATGCCGCCCTCCCATCTACTTGCACAAAACCATCAACATAGACGTGGTGCTCTGCAAGGACGGACGTGGACATATCAGCGATAGTCTCCAGAGCTAACTGTCTCTGCAGGGGGGGATAGACATCTTTCGAGGTCGGTGTAGAAGTGACAGTGGGGAGGGGGACACACCAGGGTGGTAAATCTGGGACAGCTGCCTGCACAGGCAGGTCGATGTCAAGGCCACGGAGAATGTCACTCACCTCCCTGATAAGGTTATGACCTCCTGTTCGAAGTGGGAGCTTGGGTGCGTCTGGACCCAGGGACGTCCTTAAGACAACAGTGAAGTCCGGAGCAAGATGGAGGTAGTGAAGACACTTAACAGTGAAATAGGACACATTGGCATAAATCCTCTACACAAGAGGGGGCAAGTTGACCTCCAACTGCATACTCACAATACGGGTAGAGAGAGAACATCCCAGGATAAATCTCACGACTCAATTCTGGAACTTTTAAAGTGGCTCGAGAGCTGGTCTAGGAAGTTGACACAAGGCAGGGGATAGATAGTTGATCACTGACCGAAGTAGTAGGATGTAGAGGGTCCTTGCCACTGGGATGGAGACACCTGCAGCATTGTTGGCAAGCCACTTGATATGGGCAAAGGGGGGCTCCAGGCGGTCATGAAGGCTCTACCGAAGGGATGAATTTGTTGACATGCAGGTATAGCTGGGGTGATCTGGACTGGTGCACCTAAATACTCGTACTGTGTAGTGAGGGATGACATTACCACCCATGGTGAATGGGGGCAGTGCTTGCAGTTGCATGAAGTAAAAATCCTGTTTTTTTCTTTAGAGATAACAAGGCCACAAGAGGTAGCACACACGTAAGCAACCTGGAGCAATGTGCTGAAGGTCATGAGTTGAGGTTGAGTGGATGCATATGTCGTCCGCATAGCAGTAACTGTAGTACCGGGGATGACAGGAAGGAGGGAGAGTAGACGATGCATAAGGATATTGAAAAGAAAAGGACTTAGCACATCCCCCTGAGGAGTGCCCAGTTCAAGCCATTCATAGGAGCTATACGACCTTTTAAAAAGGGCACGTGATGTTCTATTGCAGAGATATCCCCGTATCCATTTCAGGATGCTCCCCCAAACTCCAAAGTCCACCAGCTGGTCAAGAATACTTTCCCTGTTGGCTATATCGAAGGCAGATTAGAGGTCCAGGAAGGCGACTACACTGGTGGGAGGAAGACAGGTGTAGAGTTCAGCGAGGCAGTGATGTGTGCTCCATTACGGGAGGAAACCATAAAGACTAGGGGAGAGCTTATCCTATAGACGGTGAATGAGCCGGGCAAGAAGGATGCGTTCAAACTCTGTGCTGAAACAGGAGGTGAGGGAGATAGGCCTAAATTTGTCAGTTCCAGGTTTTGGTAGAGGAATAATAGTGCTTCTGGTCCAGGAGTAGGGAGTTACCAGGAACTTTCTGAAGAAGACGGAGAACTTCATATGTAAGACCATCCTCTCCTGGGGCAGTAGCCTTAATCCTAGCAAGAGCACGTCGTAGTTCATCCTCTGTGACTAGGATGTCATCTTCCTCATCTGTCTGTAGCATTGCACCCATCAGGCGGAGGTTACAAACACTGCGGTGGGTGGAGAGTGCCTCTTGAACATTCCCAGGAAAGTTGTAGCTTTGTGACTGCGCTGACCAGTAAGTAATGAGGTCCTGAGCATACTCAAGCGGACTGTGGTGTAAAGCATGGGTGGATTTCTTCTTGACAGCCTTCCTTATAAGATGCCACATAGTCCCAGCGCTAGTCTGATGGTTAATACTCAGTGTGCACGCACTTTTGTAGGGCAACCAGATCATCCCTTGCCAACTGATATTGGTGCAGGTGGTCAGGTGTGGGCTGTCTTTGAAAGGAGAGTCCAGCATCCACAGCTGTCCTTTCTGCCTGGGCATTGCGATGATTCAGAGTCTAGGAATGGGCCTCAGGGCGACGTGGAACGTGTGGTCTGAGAACATAATGTGTGTAGAAGTCATTTGTAGAACTCACCAGGGAGCTGCATAAGCTGTCTGGGGAAAGGAGATAAAAAGTGGGAGGGAGGTGAGAGATAAATGAAAGATATGTGGGGCAGTATTTGGGAGGGATAGAGATGCGGGTGCAGCGATGGGGGAGGGTAGCTGGAGTCTGAAGTATGGAGTATTTCAGGCTAAGGGCAACATGGTCAGAAAAGAGAGAAGGGATAGAACAGCAGGAGACACTAGGTACCACAAGGCCAGCTATGAGAATGTGATCTACAGTACCCAGCGCAAGAGGCGGTAGCGGCGGATGTAGTCGAGCAGAGGCTTGTCATAGCGATTGGGAGTGGGAGATGAGTCACCAAGGGCCGGGTGTCTGGTATTAAAATCCCCCATATAGATCATTCCACTGTCTGTAGGTATTGGAAGGGCTGGTAGATTAATCACACCGGGGGCAGAGTAGACATTGCGCAATCGAAGAGTACCATTCCCAACAGTGATTTCAAAGAGCTGAAAGGCCATATCAACTTGTGCAGAAGAATCAAGGAGCATGTGAGGTATGGAGGAATGAATGTAGGTAATGAGTCCTCTTCTGGCATAATGCACATATGAAACATACCCTGTAAGCATAGTAACCTTCTTCCCTGGTGGAGCACCATGCAGATAATGACGATAAACATAGGCTCTAAGTGCAGTGACTTTAGGAGAGTGTCTAATTCCAAAGGCATTACAAGAGATGGCATGAAATTGTATGCGACTAGCAAATCTAATTCTTATTTTTGCGGAGGGCAGAAGTGGGCAGGGCACTGTCAGACGGAGCATGGGACGAAGAAGACCTGGGCTGCGCATCAGTCAACTTCTCAAGGTGGGAGGTGACTTTACTAAGCTTGTCAGTGAGAGTCGTGATGGTGGCGATAACAACATGATGAGAGTCGACCAAACTTGCAAGAGTCCCTTCCGTTGTAGCTTGCTGGGTGACCATACTGTCAATGCGGGCGCCTATGGTATCAAAGCAACCTGTGGGAGCTGTACAGCAGGACTCCAAGGTAGCAACAGACTTATGGAGAGCAATGATGTCAGCAGAGTCAGTAGGCCATAGAGAGGAAGGTACGGCGATGGTTGGTGGCAGGGGAGGTAGAGTGCGCTCAGGTGGTGTGGCAAGAGATCATCTAGCATAGTCATGCCAGACGTTGACCCCAGGCATGTTGCACGAACACATTTCCACTGCGAAGTGTTTGGTGGAGGCTGAGACATGGATCCCAAAGCAGTATCACAAGCAGCGGCAGCAGCAGGTGAGGCAGGTATATGGTGCGGGCAGGAGCGTGTATCATAGCCAGCAGCACACCATGCACATCTGATCGAAGCAGAACAATAGCGTGAGATATGGCCAACACCCCAGCATTTAAAACACCAAGGCTGCCATTCCTTCTTCCTGCGCAGTTCACAGGAAGGCAGGCAAGGGAGAAAGGAAACCTCAATGACAAGTGGAGGTGGTTCAGGGAGACTCTAGGTGATGACAATACGGTTGATTGGCTCCCCGTCCTGAAAGAACCGCCGAGCAGTGTGCACTCCTGGTAGCTCCTTGGCAAGGGAAGGGTCAAGTGCAATAGGGTAGCGAGTAATGAGGAATGTTAGGATCTTACGGAGCTGCTCAACTGAGTCCTGAATATCACACTGTAGAGAAAGAAAATCACCACTCATGACCCTGTCAATGATGTCCTTGCAACACCTCGAGATGTAGACAAAACGTGATGTAACCGAAGACATCTTCACATCAGCCAGCTCCCGATTGAGACAAAAAGTTTTGGTGACGTCAGTAAGCCAACGAAGCTTCACTTCACTGGAGGGGTTTTCTTGGAAGCCCAGCTTGACATAATCTGCCAGGGGAGCAAAGGATGGGGCAGCAGATGGGAGGGACTGACTGGAGTGATGAAGAGGTAGCTGAAGGAGGCAACAAAGGTGTTCCACAGGGCTCTGTTCATTCACCTACTCTCTTCCTTCTCTTCATCAATCATCTTCTACAATCCCCATCTTCCTCTCTTCTTCATGCCTTTGCTGATGATTCTACCCTTCACTTTTCCTCTGCCTTTTCTTCACAACTTTCATCTGTTACTCGTAATCAATCTCGTATCACTCTTTCTTCTACTCTTAACTCAGAGTTGCAGAGAGTATCTGAATGGGGCACTCAAAATTTAGTTAAATTCAATGCCTCCAAGACACAGTTTCTGGCTATCTCTTTATCTTCTTCTCCTCCTGATAACCCTATTGTCTTCGAAATTAATGAAATTTACCCTATTAACTCTGTCAATATATTAGGAATCCATATAGCCTCTAACTTGTCTTGGAGGAATCACATAATCCAAATTTCTAAATCTTCATCCAAAAAATTGAGGGTTTTGTTTCGTTTTCGTCATTACCTTTCCTCATTGCTGTTACTTAAAATTTACAAAGGTCTTATCCGCCCCTGTTTAGAATGCTGCTCACACACCTGGGATGCTTCTTCCTTTACTTATCTTCTTGATAGGGTTGAATCTAAGGCAGTCAGACTCATTAATAATCCTTCTCTTACTTCTAACCTGGATTCTCTCTCTCTCTTCGCCGTAAGGTATCTTCCCTTTCGCTTTTCTATAGCTACTACTTCCATCGCTGTTCTGATGAGTTGGCAAGTTGCATCCCTCCTCCACTGCCGTGTAACACTCGTCAAGCAGCCTCATCTCACAGGTACTGTGTGGAGATTTGTAGCCCGCGGATTGGTCGGTGCAGCGACTGCTTCTTCCCATCTACCTCCAGACCCTGGAACTCTCTTCCTCCTTCTGTCTTTCCTTATTCTTGTGACCTATCATCCTTCAAAAAGCAGATCTATCGTCATCTCAGAGCCTAATCTTCCATATCTCTGGGTCCTCTGTACTTTGACTGTTTTTTTCTGTCTGTCGTTTTCCTTTGTGTGACATTACCTCATCTCTGCCTTGCCCTTAACCTTTATCTTTTCCTTCGTCTTGGTATTTTCTCGTGCCTGGGCCTTTATTAAGGAGGGCAGTTTCTGCCTGTCCTGGTGTTACACTCTTAAAAAAAAAAAAGAGGGCAGGGACTGTCAAAAGCTGCAGGTGGCACAGCATCCTTGTCTGTCTTCTGCGTTTTGGCAACAGGCGACGTTGTGGCACTGCTGGTATCAGACCCATGGTTTATGGGGCATGTAGAGGAGGCAGAGTTCAGAAGTTGAGGATGAGGGTGAGAGCACATAATCCCAGCTGGCGGCTGCTGATGTCTACAGGGTGGAAGAGGAGGCCAATCCCGCATATCCTGGCTATCCTCGTCACACAGGGCTATGTCGGCCTCAATATCCGCTACGAAGGATGGCTCCGAATAGTCCATGATGTCAGGTGAGGTGGCAACACTAGCTTGGAGACACGTCAGTGAGAGAGGTAGGCGACCATGACGTCACCCATGTCGTACTGCTCATGCTCATGTCCGAGGCAGCCAAACGTAGGGGGTGTAACCACTGACATATAGCTTTTTCTCGAAACTACAGACTAAGTCCAGAAAAAAAACAAAAACCACTGTTGACACTAAAATGACGGCTGTATCTTACTTATGAATGTCGGCACGGTGAGCAATCAAACAGCGCTGTAAAACGCTCAGAAATCAGCAATAACTGTAGAGCTCACTCAGTCGTCTGTTGTGCATGATCCGGCCACCATGACAGTCCAGTGAGAGAGAGAGAGAGAGAGAGAGAGAGAGAGAGAGAGAGAGAGAGAGAGAGAGAGAGAGAGAGAGAGAGAGAAGCGAAATAAAATCAAGTGGGATAATAAATAAAATGGAGAATCCTTACTCGTATGTGATAGCCTTGAAAGGATCCATCAATGAGAGTACACCATATGTACAACAAAATAGTAGTCTACTTGCTAAGATTAAACTGTAGGAATTGATAAGAACACAAAAATTTTTCTACGAATATTCCCAAATATGAGTGTATCTTTGATTTCATGGGTAATATGCTATTACATAAGTATTACATGTTTGCAATTACTTTTTGCCTTTGAAGTATGCAATAATTTGTCTCAACTCCTTGTTTACGTCTCCTATCTCAACATGTTTTCCTAAGCAACATTAAATTACCCTAGGATGCTGTTATGAAATACATATCTATCTATATTAATATTTCCATTTATATCTGGGAAAAATAAAAATGCCTAAATCCAAGTCTGAATCACAAACCGTAAGATATGTGTGACGATGAAATCTAATAAGAGGAACTTTTACATAAACAATTTTCAAGTACATTTTCCAAGTGTTGCACACGTAACATTCCCCTCTTCCCCATCTACTCCCATATTCCCTTTTTTGTCTCTTACTTTATTTAATTTTCTTGCTTTTCCCTCCAATTCCCTTATATCCTTAATCCCCTCCCCTTTTTCCCCCTCCTAGCCTATCCCATCCTAAGTCAAGTCAAGACTTCCATATTCCTGATATTTATAAGTTTTCTTTGTTGTAAGAGCCACTGGGCCACATATCTGCTATATTTTTCTTACCAGTGATGACCCACCGACCTAGAACAATACTCTTACTGGCAAAAAGCCTGTTTATCAGGAGACATTGCTATCATGTGCTAAGAAGAGCATACTAAAAACAATTAAATAAGATATTGCATACCTCATACTCTATTGCCATACTTACGTCTTTATGTTCAAGCTATACTTTGTATATATTTGCAATCTATTCTCCTATACACACACACACACACACACACACACACACACACACACACATATATATATATATATATATATATATATATATATATATATATATATATATATATATATATATATATATATATATATATATATATATATATGTTTTATTTTTCTTTATTTACTGAAATGTTATTAAATATTCGATATATGCAAATTTCTGAAATGGATAGATATGTCTGCGTAAGGAAATTCAAACAAGTTTTGGGATCCCTAGTACTTTCGAGTATATTTACCTACTACCCATTTTCAGAGGTATGTTATTTACAGAAATGAAAGAAGCAATATATATACACACTGAGACTAAAATAGAAATATTTCCAACACAACAAAATAAATTCATCAATGACAATTTAAAATCCCGCCATTAGAATGATAAGGAAAGGGTCAGTGCGGAAATTAGCGAAAGTTTGTAAGCACAGGTGTGGTAAATTAATGTGCGGTCTTTAGTGGTAAAATAATAATAATAATAATAATAATAATAATAATAATAATAATAATAATAATAATAATAATAATAATAATAATAATAATAATAATAAAAATAATAATAATAATAATAATAATAATAATAATAATAATAATAATAATAATGATAATAATAATAATAATAATAATAATAATAATAATAATAATAATAATAATAATAATAATAATAATAATAATAATAATGATAATAATTCCGTAGTCACCGTGGCTCAAGAGGTAACGTCCGCGATTCTGAAGCGTCAGGGCGAGGGTTTGCGCCCCGTCCGGGTCTGAGGTTAGCAAGGGCATGCACTCAGGGTAAGGATTACATCTGCCAAAACAAGTCCTTCGCAAGAAGGCAACCGTCCTAGCCCTTGGTGGAAAAGGGAGTTCGTCACGTAAAACCGGAACTATAATAATAATAATAATAATAATAATAATAATAATAATAATAATAATAATAATAATAATAATAATAATAATAATAATAATAATGATAATAATTATCATTATTATTTTTATCATTATTATTATTATTATTATTTTTTTTATTATTATTATTATTATTATTATTATTATTATTATTATTATTATTATTATCATTATTATTATTATTATTATTATTATTATTATTATTATTATTATTATTATTATTATTATTATTATTATTATTATTATTATTATTATTATTAGAGCAATAACGCAAACTTAGTTGCACATAAACAGGAATATATTATTTCCAAAATTACTCTCAACAAACTTGCATGAAGCCTACTTGATAGTATGGGGTCAATTACAAATAAGCCATGACATAGTTGATATTTCTGTGTTCACTTAAGTTAATAAGTGCAGATTCTAAGATGTTTCTGGTATTAATATCTTTGTTTCTTACGTAAATAGAAACATTGTTCTAGTCATTAGAGTGATTGCAATTAGCATAATGTTTGAACAAGGCACTGGACGACTGACAATGTTTGAAAACCACATTTATTTTGGTTGACACGAAAATCTAAAGATTTTCTAGTCTAACCAACTTATCACAGTATCTACATGGAAACTTATATATGATATTAGAAGTGGAAGCATTACTGTCACTAATCAACGTATTGCGAAAAGTAATTTCATATATGAAAACTAAGCTGATATATAGTGCTCTTAGAGTCTTAACCAATCTTTGACATCCCTGGAAGTAGAGAATAACTAAGATGTATC
>JAXCGZ010012293.1:0-32394 GCA_037179515.1 Halocaridina rubra | reverse complement strand
TTTGATGTAGTCTCCTTTCGGATAGTTCCTCCTCATGTCCTCAGTGCCTCTACTCTCAGGAAGAATGTCTTCAATGATATACTCCATCAACAACACACAGTGGTCACTCTTTCCAATTGGTGGTTCATACTCAATATTTTCAATATCAAACACATTATCTGTGAACACTAGATCAAGTAGTGATGGCTCATCCCCACCCCTGGCTCTTGTTGGTTCCATTACATGTTGGTGTAGGAAATTCCCTTGTACGCAATCTAGGAATCTTGCCCCAAATGAGTCCTCACCACTGTGTGGGTCAAGATTTATCCAATCTATCTCTTTATGATTAAAGTCTCCCATAATCAAAATCCTACATTTTTTCTCCCGTGCCATGCTAACAACTGAGTTTATGACTTCAATAGTACCTATATGACTTTCCTCATAAATTTCAAGCCTATTTTGGTTCCTTGGTGGGTTGTATACAACAGTTATTATAATGCTCTCTGACCCAGTATTTATGCGAGCAACAAGAAATTCCCTGAACTCACTTTCTATAGCCAAGTTTATTTCTTCAACTTGAATCCTCTCACTTATGAGCAGTGCTATCCCTCCACCAGTCCTCTCAGATCTTTTAACCCTTAGTATTCTGAAGCCCTTAGGAAAAACTGTGACACTGTTTATGTCCTCACTCAACTTAGTCTCTGTAATTGCTACTATATCTGCCTTACTGTTGTGAATCCTATCTTTTAATTCTACTGCCTTACCAGCTAATCCATCAGCATTTGTGTATAACAATCTTAATGAGGCCCCATCCCCTGATCTACTGTCATTATCTTCTTTATCTCCCCTTTGTCTGGAAGTATTCTGTAACGAAAATTTTTCTTCTCTTCTTCATTTCTTTCATCATTTAACCTTCTAGCCTCTTGCAACAAGTTTTTGATCTTTTCCATCTCTTCCTGTGTTCTGTATCGTCTAATGAACACTTCTTTGCATTCTTGAAGGTCTTTTAGACTTTTTTCTCAACAATATTTCCCTACATGTTTCCCCTCTCTCAAAGGTTACTTTTGTTGGTCTCGGCTTTCCTTCCCTCGAATATTTACCTAGTTGGTTGTTTCGCTCAAAGTCACCAGAGGCTGTTAAATGCCTTATTAAATAAATTAGTAACATAACTGTTATTTTCTAACTAAAAAAATAATTCCCTTTAACATAACTGTTATTTTCTAACTAAAAAAATTAATTCCCACTTCTTGACTTTCGCAGATTATGATTATTTGCAATTTGTATTTTAGCTTATAGCTAATTCTAAATATACCTTATTTACTCTTCTTGTACGTGTAGAAGTATAGCCCCGATATAAAGGCTGCTCCTATTTTTCTGTCTGCTACGAGCCAAGAAAATTATGAGATATAAAAAAAACCAGTAACCTAACTTTTCATTATTATTCTCGTTTTATTTTATTTGCTTCCACTTGTTGCACCTAAAAATACTGTCTCTCCCTTGCATCTCTGCTATAATTGCCTGCCAGGGACCACCACTAAAATAGTCCTTAAAATGATATCAGAGCCAATTACTGCTCTAGAAATGTATCCTACAGATGAACTCACTAGGAGGAACAAGGAGACGCTCTCTTTTTGGCGCCGAGACTGCCCGGAGGCAACATCTCGCCTGGGCAGTCTAAGTTTATTTCAAATCTTAATTACGTGGCATCTTCACAGGAATTCATCTAGCACAACAAGTGTCCTGTATTCTACTCTGCCTGTGTGACAGAGGTAATCATCGAGTTGAGGCCAAAGTCTTGGCATACGTCCGTGGTGCCGGGAAACAAAATCGTACTCACCACCTCCGGGATTCGAGGCAGCATTTCATAAAATTTAATTTGAGAAATTTAATTCAATTCTTTTAATGTCATTGCATTTCCAAAATTAAAAGAAAGTTGAATTCTGAGTTTCATTTAACCGACTAATGGTAATAGAGATGGGGTGTTCAAGTACAAATATCTGTCCTGTCTGTTTGTGAGCTCTTAACCGAGCTCGGTACTTTGAGTCCCCTTAGTAAAACAGAATCTTAACAACACTCTAGCATCCTAAATCCCCACAATATATATATATATATATATATATATATATATATATATATATATATATATATATATATATATATATATATATATATATATATATATATATATATATATATATATATATATATATATATATACAGATTCTGTATATCTTTTAGTTTTAAGCATTCTTCTTTATTTACTGCAAATGACTAAAACCCAATAAGACCCATTTTTGTGCATTATGAATTCATTATTTGGAAAACCTTGTGAACCCAGAGATTAGATATAGTTTTATTTGATAATTTTATAGATAATATTTTATCTTTTATAACACTTCTCTGATATTCTGAAGCTGGGCAAGGCAAACAGAGTTGCTCTCATTGGGCCCGGACACCAAGAAATTATCTAAGAAGAGGAAAAAGTAGCAGCTTAAGGACAATGCAGAAATAAGAGAATGATAAACAATAAAAAGGCAGAAAGAATAGTCAAAGAACTGGACTTGAAGAGTCTTTCCTAATGTATCCCTGTTTTGATAAGTAATTACTTTTTAATGTCATGTTTTACCTTTATTTAGTCAAAGAATTCACTCTTAGATCAACCAGTCACTTCATTTCCCTTTTAATATTCATATATTGGCGCTTTCAATTTTTCTTCATAACTGAATCAAGATATTTTTTTCCTTACAGGTGTATGTCTTAGTCCTTGGATTAGATATACTTGGGAATCCATACCAGAGGTTAAGAGACTTATCTCAAGGTGTGAAGGACCTAATCTATCAACCGGCTTTGGTAAGAATTTTATCAACTCTTTACCTTTTTTTTTAATTGAAAGTTGTGAATAAATATTTCTTGGAATACTTTGCCTTTGGCCCAAGTAACTTTATGACAAATGTGAATTTATTTAATGAACCTTTGGCTTTAGTGCACAGGCATATGTATTATTTGTAAATGTTATATTAACAGGGTATCATCGAGGGACCAGACGAGTTTTCTGAAGGTATTACACGTGGTGCACAAAGCTTTATGGGACATGTTGTTGGAGGTACAGCTGACAGTCTCAACCTTATATCTTCTGCTATTGGGAACACCTTTGCCAGTCTATCCTTTGATCAGGACTATAGAAAAGTAAGGATATCATTCTTCATTCATAGGAATTTGTGCTTTAGTGTTACAGCCTTTTGAAATATTTACCTATATATTGTTAGTTTAAGTGAAGTGTTGAAGTAATATTTATTCATCATTATATTACTGGTCATTATTCCTCCAATCTTGCAGTATTGTTATTTGATCAAGTCATATTGTATTATCGTTTCGAACCACACTCTTAATGTAGTCTGTAGCTACAAAGTTTTATTTTTATCTGATATATTCTGAAAGAACAAAATGCGAGGGTTTATACATTATAAACGGCCACTTTTGTATTGTTTATACAGCCTTGGATCACCTTCTAAAGATATATGGGATATACCTTACTTACAGAACTTTCCAAACTTTTTGCTTTCAAAGTACATGTACTGTACAGTACTGCATTGTCCAGAAGTTACAATACATTTGCTTAATCTAGTCTGTACCATAGATGGCCTTTTGGGCATCCATGTGATGGGTTGAAATTTTTATAGCTTGCAGAAGAAATTGCATGCATAACAATTCCTTTTATTTGCACTTGAGATAGGTCTATTAAATGAAGCATAAAGATATGTCCAAATTTAATCATTTTTAAGGCAAATTAATGACTGAAATAAGAGAAAAATGTTAATTTATACTTTTTTTTTAAATCTTCATTTATGCCCTCTCATCCTGTCTTTTAGAAACGGCAACAACGTTTGGATATGCAAAGTTCTGTTCCAAAAACTTTTCTTAATGCTGGCCAAACGTTTGTTTTTGGAGTTGTGTTAGGCGTCTCTGGAGTGGTTGTCAAGCCAGTTACAGGTAAGTGAAAGAGAAATGTATATAAAAAACATATTTAGGGCCAGTTAAAGATAACAACCCCAAGTATATTAAATGATTTCATATATTGTTAGGTTAGGATAGTTTGGTTATTTAATGTACTAAGGGTCGCTAATCTTTATCTGATCCATGCTTTCTAATATGTAAATAATATAATTTATTATATTCATCATTATTAAATGTTGCCCTAGTATTGTGGGTCTTGTACAGAATAATATCTTTATTTTCAGGAAGTTATATCATATTACATATTTACATGTAAACGTTTATGCTTGTTTAATTATATTAATAATTCATTAGTAGTGATATATCTAGTTCCAAATGTTGTTATCGAACATGGGTTTTTTCGTCATTATACTGTAAGGTTTTAAAATTACAACATGTTACTACCTTTAGAGGCTACTTCATATTTTTTTTAGGGAAAACTGCAGAATGGGTATCTTTATCCTTAATGAAGCCCAAATCATATGATACTATTCCACTATTATGTATAAACTCTTAACCATTATGGAAGATTACACTGCACGCATCCATAAACACCACCAACACTTCATACACTCCCTGAGAGCTCTGGGCTGGTTTGCCTGGCAGCTAAAGAAACAACAAGAGCACTGAGCCTGTTAAGTTGATATAGGTTATAACACAGGGCACCCATACCTTTACCTTTTCCTTCCCAAATGGGTCTTTTAAAGATAAACTCCATACACTATAACGGGAATTTGACTTTTAACCTGGCTTCACAATTACACCAGAGTTCTTAATACATTCATCATGGTACTCTGTCGTGCTGAAGCTAGCAGAGTACCACAAGTAATCAGAAGAGTGACAACAGAACTTTTAGCACACCCTTTGCATCGTCAACCCTTCTCTTAGTTGTTGAATAGCAAGAGAGGATTATATTTACAACCTTCACACTCCAAATCACTTTAAGTTACCTCATACATTATATAAAGGATGCTGATGAGCTTTTATATCTCCCCATCACGCGGGATGTCAGGCTTAGATGTATATGATAAATATTTCTATGTCTGTGGTCTACTATGTCGAGATTATTTCATATATATTGCTTTTTATTCTCATAATATGAATGACTTGCTATACTATAATGTTTTCGTAAATGCACAGGTATCCATTATTCCCAGAATATGAATAGTTCAGCTTTGAGCTGATTGTGAAATATTTGTGTGCTGAAGAGATTATAAATATTGGTGAATCTGTTTCCCTCTTCCCTCCTTACCAAGTTGATATTTGCCTAAATCACAAGTCTCATAGCTGAACCGGTAGAGTGTTCAACTCGGGAGGTGATGGAACTACGTTCGAGCCCACAGAAGGGCAATAGAAAGGTCATCCATCTTAAATTCCCCAGCTTCAATCCATCCGTGTCCACCTACAATTGGGGACTAGTAGTGACACATTACCTACAATATGCGAAACAAAAAATTTGAATGTAATTGCTATGGTAATGAGAGAATGACCCCACTGTTGCATTCACGTGTGTTCTGGACTCTGAAGAAAAATTGGAGAGTGATTTCTGAACTCTCTCAAAAGCAAATTCCTCATAAGCTTCCCTAATTGTCCCTTTTGATTTAAATCATTTTCCTCTGAACCTTGATTTCCTCTCCTTCTTTGGTGCTGATGATGATGGTGGTGAACGGTGGTGATGGTGACATTAAATGGTGATTCTTATCAACTTACAGTCTCAGGTAATATTCTCTGCTTCTTATTCCTTCAATTGTTTATATTGTTTCAGTGAATTCTCATCCTGTATGTGCTTCCTTTCCTGCTATTTGGTATTGCAAAGTTTTTTTTTGGTCAAGCAACATGAACCTATAGCCTTAAAAACAAAATTCAATTAATTATAAGGGTGCAGTAACAAAGACACTGAATATCACCTTCTGTATGTCTTAATGATATATTGTTGCAGACAGAGAAAAACATTTTCTTTACTTTATGACTAATTAGATATCACTCTCATAGAGTTTCTTCCTTAACTCTGATACCGTAGAGGCTGTGCTGATACCGTAGAGGCTGTGCTGTATGTGTTTTGAAAACAGTGATTAGAACACACTAACATGTGACCGTATTTTTTGCTTTATTATCATTTTATTTTCATCTTTGGTGTGACACAGTTTCTCAGCACTTACTCTGCTTGGACAAATTGCAATTTTCCATGTAATTTATGCATTAATTTTTTATTATGTGTTCTCTTAATGAAGCAAAGCAGTTCCAACTTTGTATCAGGTACCAAAGTAAGTTTTCTTACATTTGATATTCTTTTACATTTTCAAATCCTTTAAAATACAATATATTGCAATGGTTAGTGCTACTCTTAAAGCTTTTGCATTTTAAATGATAGTTCGAAATTGGAATAGTTTATTTTTTCTTTGTTATCATGCAACCTGTTGAAAATATATATTTGGATAACGTTCTGATGTTCCAGGGTCAAGTCACTCTTGCAAACAATTGGAATTAATATGTTCCTGCCCTTTGCTAACCACTATTATTCATATTTTAGACTAAGAATCACTTGTTAGTTGGGCCAAGTTATCCTTTCTGAGGCCTCTGCTTTATATATCTCTACAATCTATACCCACAAGTAAATCCCTCGTTTTATGGGGCTCTATTAATCTCCAATATGGGAGTGGACACGAACAGAGTGTGGTAGGGGAATTAGGGCTGGATGCCCCTCCTAGCACCCCACAGTGGACTTCATTGCGGGTCTGTCAACTCCCAAGATTGACACTGATTGCTCGGCCACTGCAGTCCCTAACCAATGTACTTTGGAAATAAAGATTTATTATTATTATTATTATTATACTTACAAGTACCTTAGGGATAATGGGAATAGTGTTGACTGTTAATTGGCATCATAGAAACTAAGAAATATATGCTATTCATTCTTTATATTGCATACATTATGTATATATTCATTACATCAAAAACATACCATGGCAGTCTGAGGAGTTTGCTTGTTGAATGAATTGGATTTGATATTGAAAAGCTTGAATGTGGTCACCTTTGGATAGTGGTAGCATTCGTGACTCTGAGCCTTCAGGTCGAGGGTTCACCGCCCACCACGGGCTGAGGTTAGAGCATTTACTCAGGGTAGCGATCACACCTGCCAAAACCAATGTCCTTCGCAAGAAGGACATAGGTAGAAAAGGGAGTCAATGATGTAAAACCGATCATCACTGATATTCTTGAATGTGGATACTGAGAGAAGGTCTATTACCATTTCAGTAGTTTTTTCTCTCCCTTCTCTAATAATTACATAGTATTTTTTCGTCTCTGTTCAGGATATGGAACTGTTTGTCGTGTTATTGTAAGCAGTAAGAATGTTCCGCAGGGTTGGTTAGATCCTAGCCCACCTACCCTGCAGATGAGCCAAGTGGGATAGTGGAGGAGGGTATTATAGCAACCCTTCATTCACAAGGAGCAAAGAGGAGTGATTGAGGTGTGTTTCGGGATTGTGGCAAATGTGTGTTCTTTGTCTCGGCCATTTCCCTCACAAGGAGGAGTGGGGGCAACTGAATATAAAAATAGTGTTTAAGAGAAAATAATATTAGGATGGTATGGAACACTCCTTTTCTTTGAAGTAAGAGTCTGTGATGTATTAGCAGATAAGAAGTGCTAATAAGAGATACTTAAAGTTTCAAGAGTATTTCAGATGATTGCAGATGATATGGACGTCACTGTGGTGGTGGTAGTGGCGATTGCCTAACTGTGTTTACGGGAGAGAGCCCTATTCTCGTAACTCTCCGTCTCCTTGTCGGTTCCATTTTTATATTCACTGATACTTATCATATTTGCCCTTAAGATTGTGAATTCTCTTATGTTATGCATGAAGTCTTTTCGGATTTCTCAGCCTGTCTAAAAAAGTTGTAGGACCCCCTCCTTTTTTTTTCTTTTGATATCCGTCAAATGCATTTAATAATGTTTGCCTTAGCTTTGAGGAAATATGTGCTACGTAAAATCCATGGAAGAAAACTTCTCTCATCATCATATGACTTACTGGTAATTCATATCAAGTTAGACTAATCTTATGCCGTGTTAAGGAAATGGATATACATAATATGGGTTGATAATATACTATATATATATATATATATATATATATATATATATATATATATATATATATATATATATATATATATATATATATATATATATATATGATTTATTTTTCAGGTGCAGAATGAAAGAATTATGAAGACTGTAAACAGTAATTTCACAAGCTCAGGCGTAAGAAAGGACAGCACTGATCTTCCCTCATTTACCTTGCAGAAAATTTGAATTACTATAAATTCTTTCAATATACAATTATCATTAGTTTTAATTTAGTTGCTCAACAGTATGGTTTTCAAGCTCGGCTAGGGCTCTGTCATCAGCAGTTCTGCACAGTCAGTATATAATTTTTATGCAAAATTTTCTTTCAGGTGCTCAACAAGATGGCGTTGAAGGTTTCTTCCGCGGGCTGGGTCGTGGGATCATGGGCTTAATTACGAAGCCCACTTTAGGTGTCGTAGATGCAGTTGCCATGGCCTGTGATGGCATCAGAAGAGCGGTCGACTTAGGTCATGATGTGAGTTGCGTGTTTCAATTCCCTCTATGAACAAAAAATTAAGCACACAATTGTTTGCTTTTTCCTTTTCCTCCTTCTTGTGCTCCTTAAAAGAGACAAATACCTGTATATGCAATTAATCATATTAGAATTAATTATTATAGTACCTACTTTTAAAATGAGGAGAGCAATTAGATTCGGCTATTTTCATTCTCCTTTGCTATCTATTACCTAGGTTATTGCCAGGTCAAGAGTGCCGCGTTACGTATCCCCTTACTTAGCCTTGCGTCCATACAACGGCCACGAAGCAGCTGGCATGGCACTCCTAGAGTCCCTTGTCCATGGAAGATACATGCAGACAGACTGTTATTTTGCCCACGCTCCATTATCTGATGGTGATCGGCCTGACATTATTCTGATTTCCGACAAGTAAGTTCTTGGTATTACTGTATCATTTCTAGTTGTTTGTCTCATTTCAGTATGTAAACAATGTTAGCCTAGTGTAAAACAAAGCTAAAATTGCATATAATTTACGAAAATACGGACATTCATTTATGCAAACTGAGATTATTAAAAGATTTTGCTGGATAAATTTCTTTAGCGGAATATAAATACAAGATATGTGTCTCCCCAGACATATTTTCAAGCTGGAACGATGTAACATGTGGGGTGGCTGGGATATTAATTGGAAGATTGCTGTGAGAAATCTTCTTCATCAACCAACTCTTCAAAATGATGCAATTTCACTGGTACTAAGACAGGTAAATACTATGTTTTTTGTGCTTTTGAAGTGTTTATCTTGTTTATATGGTAAATGGTGCGGATCTTGATAGATATTCTCAATAAGTACATATACGATATTGCACTTAATATTATTGCTAAATGAAGCACAGTATAGTAGTGTTGAAAATTATTCTTACTGACTTGTATGTGTTAATTTAGAATGTAAAATAACAGTTAAAAACTTAGATTTATGAAGTATCCGATGTTGGTTTTTCAATATTGAACAATTAAATAGCTTAAATATATTAGGAAATTCTGCATGCCAAATTAGTTCTGTATTATGTATATTAAGAGATTTTATTCTGAAATACTATGTTGGTGAATTATTTTTACATCTCATGATGTTATTAATAAGGAAATTCTGCATGCCAAATTAGTTCTGTATTATGTATATTAAGAGATTTTATTCTGAAATACTATGTTGGTGAATTATTTTTACATCTCATGATGTTATTAATACTTTAGCGTCAGTCAATCAGACTCAAAGCAAGACTTCTCTAAAAATACATTTCATGTACAATTATTGCTTCCTTTCAGGATGAAAGTCACAGTCAGCTATCAGGTTCTCAACACCATATAAAAAGCCAGGATGTAAATGTTTTATTGTTTTTAGTTCAGTGTATCGAAGTATTGATGACGCTGCACATGGTCGATTTTCCTTGCCCGAGTGCATCGTGAAATGAACAATTATTTTGATGGATGTAACTCCGCATCTAGAAATGTTAACATTGGATTGCCTTTAGTAACTCATTGTGCTGCCGAAGTGGTTATGCCTTGTCAGTATTAGCAGAGTTTGCTTGATGTGTAAATATGCTAGTTGTAATGGAACTTGCTTCAGAATGACTATTGCTATCAGTACAGTATTGGTAAATATTTTGAATGTGAAGTACTTCATTGAAACAAAGTATTGATTTTGGTATCAATAGTATCGAGTTTCCTATTTGTATACAGGTACCTGGAGAAGGTTAAAAATGGTTTGCATTGTGAAAGGTACATTACATAGTCATGGTATAATTTAATATATATAGTTGTTCTTCAACGTGTTAATGCTAAGCATTTAATTTTTAAGGTATTATCATGCTATGTTAACATCTACATTCATTTTGATCAAATTTAATTTCTTCGTGGTAAGTTTTACATCCTCAAGAGCTTAAAATTCAAGCCATCAGATTTTTATATACTTTTTATATGCATTTTGAAAATACAGTTATCATTGTTCACGTGTATACATCTAATTCCATGTAATTTTAACATAGGTAACAGCATTATATTTGCTAATAATGACCATTTTGTTAATCAAACATACGTAAATTTTGTAAATTATGACTTTGTATTGTGTACAGAATAGTTAGGTCTGCTTTTATTATTATTATTATTATTATTATTATTATTATTATTATTCTTATTATTATTATTATTATTATTATTATTATAGCTGACGGACTGTGAAAATCTATTTGTAAAGGCAAGAAAATAATTTTCTCAGCCACTTGTCTGTATAAAGCAAAGAATGCAAATAAGGAAGGAAGTATTATTTTATTACTTTCCTTGGCTGATATGATCAGCCCCTTACAATGGTTAGGATATAAGAAGGTGGCATTTTTTTCTTTTTTTTTTTTGACATATTAAGGAAATACTTGAGATAGGCTAATGAAGTATTCAGCTGTTAATGTATTCCGTGTTTAATACTTATGCACATTTTTATAGTTTTCTCAGTGAGTTTTTTAACTTATTGTTGGTACAAAAAATGTATTATATTACAACGTACATGAGGTAGTTTTATTATTATTATTATTATTATTATATATATATATATATATATATATATATATATATATATATATATATATATATATATATATATATATATATATATATATATATATATATATATATATATATATATATATATATACGCAGTTGTGTAATATTTTTCTTTTTTATTGTTAGATATGTGATTTCTGTTTTTGTTATAGTTTGCTTGTTATGAAAGTTTCTATTTTCTTAGATTTGCTTGTTATGCAAACTGTGATTTTATTCTTTACTACAAGAAAGCTCATTATGCACATTATTGCCCTAAGATTATAAGTTCATTTCAATCATATTTTTAAGCTTATTTTTAATAGTTTTCGACGCATATTCTTATGACGGAACACAGACTAAGGACCTGTGAAATATAGCTATGTGTTATAGTTGTTACATCTTATTGTTCTGTGCATATAATATCAATGTGATTGAACGTATTAATAATGCCATGCGCTAGGTATGTGTTTTATTGAGTAGTGATGATAGAAAGTGTCTTTCAGAAATGTGTCTGTGTATACAGCAACATTGAAAGTTTAACTGTTTATTCACACATAATGAGAATCCTTACCCAGGTGAACAAGATTGCTGCATGTTAGGCTTTACATAAGCTGCTCACTTACATAGCTCTGACAAAGGCTGGTGTCACTTATACAGCATTGCCATTGCGTTGGAGCTGCCACTTGGCAAAAACTCAAAAACAAATGAGATGTGTTGCTCCACAGCACCACGGCTTGTGTCGCCAAATAGGCAATGCCTTTGCGTATAACAACAACACGCAAACAAATGAAAGGTGTCACACTACTGCAGCCCCACTGCATTCGCCACATGGCATTGCATCATGCTGCAGCGACGTCACAACGATGCAGCATTGCATCCCATTGGGTGTGAGGACTGTGGCAGCACTGATTGTGGTGATGCAGCATTGCATCCTGTTGGGTGGGAGGACTGCTGCGGCCCTGTTTGTGCCGATATTGCTTAGTGTAACACTGGCCAAAATTTTACTTTATCTCACACTTAGCAGCACTTTTGTTCTGGTTGTGAATACACTATAATTCTTACCCTTTCTTACTGAAATAAAAAGCTGTTTGTGCCTATATTAAGCAATGCTTTGATGTAAGCATCGTGTGTATGTAGTGAATGTGCTGAAGTATAGTTTGTTGAATATGTATGTATATTATGCAAAAAGCAGTATTTTGTTCAGCATTAACGCTAATACTTTTGAGTAGATTTCTTAAACCTTTGGAGAGTTGTTCTTCAAGCAGCATTTTGTTTAATTATCTGATTCTGTTTTTTTCTTTTTAATTTTTGAATGAATGGAGAATTTTTGGTTTTGAAATAAGCATTATATTTATGTGTAAATGTATAGAAATGATGTATACTATTTTTGTAAATCATAAATATAAAGATATTTGCAGTTTTACTTGGCATTACCTTAGATTTGAATTATTGATATTATATATTTTCTCTTATATTATTTGCATTCTTTTCAATATTTATGTAAATACTTACAGGTGTGCATCTAATTTTATACTCTAATTATAGGTTGTTCTACCTTATCAGTACATTTGAGGGTATGGGTCGAAGGATGGGACGGTCTCTGCATCGATTGAAATGGATTTAATTGCAGCCTTGTTTTCTTTCTCCATGCAGTGCTTGTCCTGTTGTTCGACCCATGACCTTGTATACTACCTAATTTTATCATTTTATTTATTAATTTTGCACTCAATTGATACAAATTCCAAAAGCATGTAATAATAAAAGTCTAGATATCAATGCCTGATTGTTGTATCATCTTAAAGCATTTTAATATTTGCAGAAATGTTAAAAATATTTTGATGTGAGAGCTACAATGTAATCTATTACTGTTTATAAAGACTATATCACCACATTATCACATATTGTATGTATCATAATTATATATTTGCTTACAAAATTCTATGCTGTCAGATTCCTAACTTGCAGGTTTCTTAGAGTGAGAAAATGGCACCTATGTTACTCAGAAATTAGTGATTTGTTTTTCTTCTTCTTTGCCAATTGTTAAGTAATTAGTAAAGATTTTTCCAGAGTTGCTTATCTCTGGCGTATTTAACAGTATTTCATGTGAGGACGTAAAGCTTTTAACTTGTAGACTAAGGTCAGATCATAATTTTTTTTTAATATGCTGCCACTCCTTTGAGGAAATAACATGATACAAAGATAATAATATTTTAGCACTGCCAGTTCTGTTGTGAAGCAGATATTGAGACATAATTTTTTACTGTTTATTTATACATACTGTCTAGATACCTCAATGAACCATGAGGTAAGAAACAAAGGAAGCCCCTCACAAGGGAGAAAACATAAAAAATTACCTTTCTTTAAGTTGCAATGTTAGTTTTTTGGAAAGTTCTTTGACACAGACAGAATACCACAACAGTTTTTTGTAGTGATCTCTGAAAGTAATGTATATAGAATGCCACAATTGAATAACTGAGTAATAGTTTTGCTGTAAATCGTGCCCCAGGCAGAGGTGGTACACTTCCTCTTTAGCTGTCTCTGTTTTAATGGAATTCAGTGCTCATTTTATCATGCATGTTTTCCTCTGGGGAACTGTGAATATGGCACCCTAACCACCATTCAGATTACGGAGTATATATTCCTTACGTTTCTTTACTTGTTCCTTCTTGACAGTATTGATCCTTTCAGCACTTCAGAGACCATGTAAAATGTACTGTTCCATAGTTATAGTGATTATTTTGCTTGTTGGCTCTTGAGACTGAGTTGAACTCCCAAGTGAACTGGTTCTAGTATTCTTTCTATACAGTACCAACTGTTTCCCTGTTGACAATGTTAATCCATTTAGAACTTCAAGGATATTGCACAATCTGGAAGGCCCTAGATGTCTTCCAGTCTGATCTGATGTGATTATAACCAGTCCACAGAAGCACAATTTTGTAACCAGCCAGTTTTACCATGGTGAAGTACAACCAAATATATACATTCATAAAGAATAATCTGTGATGATATAACATAGTGTATTTGCTAATCTATAGAATTAATATGGAGAGGGAGATAAGAAATTTTACAGGCCAGACTTTGAGATCTGGATTGGAGTGTCATCTAAATATGAGAACTACTGTAACATAACCGGTAGATTGCTCGAATTTGGAGGTAATGCACTTAAGTTCGAGCCTACAGTGGGGCAATGGGAAGGGCAGCCAGCCTTAATTCACCCACTTTAATCCATTTGTGTCCACCCCAAATTTTGAACCAGTAGTGATGCATAAAGCGTAAAAGAGAATAAAAAGTAATAATAGATAATAAGGCTGTTATAAGGTAAGATATATTCTTTAAGTTGCTGGTAAGTACTTGAAATAGTTGAGAGACCATGTCTAAGTGGTACTGCTTGCGGCTTTAATTCGTCAGGTCGTGAGTTCGAGGCCTGCCATGGTCTGAGATTAGAAAGGGCATTTATTCAGGGTAACAGCCACACAGTTCCTTCTTCACAAGAAGGAACCGTCATAGCCCTTAATAGAAAAGGGAGTCATTGACGTAATAATTACTTCACGGAGGAAAATATAACACTAAATCAGATAACTTTCACCTGGGGAAATATATGTTGCAAAATGCAAGGCTTCCATTAAATATATTATTATTTCATTTGGAGGTCAAGAAAAAATATTAAGTTATTGGCTTGTACCTTTGCTGGGAAGATAATAGCTATGAGATAGTAAATAATGTTACTTTATGTATTAAGCAATATCTTTAATAAGAATCTAAAAGGTTGAATATATTTTTCCAAAAATACATATCTCTATACAAGAGCCATATTCCCCCTTATAGAGGGGTGGCTGAGTTAAAGCAAAATATCTTGACTCTTTGTTGGAAGAAAATACAGAGGAGGGGATTCTCAGTCTCCTCATTTTGTCCCATTTTGTCGACTCTCAAGACCCGGAGGCAGGGTTGCCAGGTGCTCTGATGAGAAAATTGACCATTCAATAAAAAAGGACATTTATCCTTCAATATATATATATATATATATATATATATATATATATATATATATATATATATATATATATATATATATATATATATATATATATATATATATATATATATATATATATGTACAGAACATCTTTATGTAATACTTTTGCTTCTTTGAGTTCTTCCTTTGGGCTTGATGGGCTTGAAGGCGTTCAATATCTTCTTTGATTTTGTAAAAGTTTCTTGAACTTTCCTGTGTTTTGCCGTTTTCTCATGCTGTTCAAAGGCTGACTTTCGCATATTTGACAATTTACACTGACACCATTTGCAAAAACATTCATTGCTTTGCCAATAAAGCCACTTGAACTCAAGTTCCCGTGATTTATTATACGCTCTGCCATCATTGTACACATATTTCCACTTCCCCATCCAGAATATTTTGTACAGGTCACTGTATCTCTAATCTATATTAATCAATAATACATTAAGCACAATAACTGCGTAGGAGTAGTTGCAACCAGACTCGGCCACCAAACACGTCAGACGCCAGATACAGTACTGACCCACTTGTGGATCTGGCGTCGGCTCGGCACATCTACAGGAATCGTTCGCGTCCGGTTCGAGCACACAGATCGTTCACCACTTGTTGGCACTGGTTGCATAATTGCAGGATGATACTATACCAGTTTATTATTATTATTATTATTATCATAACATGAAGTAAAAAAAAGGACATAAAAGGACAGTTTTTGGCTGTCCTTTTTATCTCGAATAAAAAGACAGGTGGGTCTCAAAAAGGACAGATTGTCATTAAAAGGACAGACCTGGCAACCCTGCCCGTAGGAAATATTCTTAACCCCTCCTCCCTCAGGAACACAAGAAACACTTTAAGTAACAGGCTTGAATCTTAGAGAGTAACATCTTTTAAAATAACTAATTCATTTTACCGATATTTTATGTATAGTTACTGACCATGGTTCGAGATTTTAAAAAGCCTAATTATAGTATAATTTGGGACTAATTTTACTATGATTAGCTTGAGACAGTTCTCAATGTGTCATAATCCTTTTTAATAATCTTTGTTTAGTTACAAGTTTAATTTTAGCTCGACATTTAATGGAATTTATAGAATTTTTAGCTTAAGAGAGGTCTTTAAGTGCCATATTTCAGTGTGGTGATATTTGCTGACATTTAATATCCCAATTTTACATTGATAGTTAAGGAAATCCTCAAGTGTCATAAATATGAATAATGACTTTACATACGTAATTTTACCTAGAATTTCATAGCATCCCTAGCTTGAAAAATTTAAAAATTTCATAATTCTGATTAATTACATTCCCTAATACTAAATAAACACTTGATAGCATAATTTTATTTAATATAAAATTAACCTTTGGCCTGAAAAAAGCTCACAGAGCTATGACACTATGTGATCATTCTCGAGCCAAGGATTCCAACCTATCTATTGAATTATCGAGTTGTAAGATTACGATATCAGGCGTCAGAAAATTTAATATATCAGAATTTGAAAATTTAACCTTTCTAACGTTAAAGTTTGTTTCAAACGTTAGAGTTTATTAAACTTTAGAAAATTTCAGAGAGTGTCATAAATCTGATGGATGACATTCCTCAGCCTCGCCAGCTGATAAAGTGACAACAATGGCAGTACACGTGTGAAGGCAGAAGGAAGTGGATCCAGAGACCTTGAATTTTCTACATTCTCCTGAAGCATTTCATGAAGTTATGGTGCAGGAAAAGGATCCAAAATGACAGATGAGATCTTAGAAGCGAATGTTTTTTATAGACACTTAAAGGTGTGGAAGAGGGAAAGATTTATTAGGCACGAAAGTGTATTCTGATGTTAGCGTTTTATGAAAGTTCTTGGGGATGCGCGAGAAATTTTATAAATCGTTTATTTTTGTTTTTTGCGTATTGTGGTTTTAAAGTTTTTGTTAGTAAAAAATGATTTTTTTATAATGTGAAAATCTTATCATTAGTTTTAGTCTAATTTGTATTATTTGGATTTGGTGGTGAAAGCCCATGTCAGAAGGCAATTGTTTACTTTCACAGCTCATTAAGACTGGGTTAAGATTCGTTTTATTCATCTCTTTTATTGATGAACTGAACTCGTTTTATAGGTTAGATCAATTTGGTCCAAAAATAGAAGGGGTGAATAAAACGAATCTTTTCCAAATTTATTAAAGATTATTATATTTGGTTTATTTATTAAGGCTAGTTTACTCTCGGCTTGAAACGAATTGATAATGGAAATTATAGTAAATGTTTACTTGCACACCCTTAGAAATAAAAATCATGAAATTTATTACATAAGGTTAGTTTGTGTGATTGCCTTAGCTAGGTTAGTTCACCCCAGCTTAGAAATGAGTTGATAACTGAAGTCATGGTCAATGTTTACTTGCACATCCTCAGGAAAAATTCATGAAATTTATCATATTATGTTAGTTGTGATTACTTTAGCTAGGTTAGTTCACCCCCAGTTAAGAAGTGAGTTGAAAACTGAAATGACGGTAAATGGTTGCTTTCACATCCTCAGTCAGAACAAGGAAATCTCATGAAACTTAGTATAATATGGTATGTTTCATTAGGTTAGTTCACCCCCAGTTAAGAAATGAGTTGATAACTGAAACTATGGTAAATGTTTACATGCATACGCTCAGTCAGAACAAGAATATTTCATGAAATGTTATTCTGTTTAGTTTGGTTATGTTTGATTAGGTTAGTTCACCCCCAGTTAAGAAATGAGTTGATGATTGTAATTATGATTGATTTTTATTTTTATGGTATTTTAGTTATGGGGATTAATCGAATATGGCTTTTTTTTTTATATATACAGTATAGGGAAAATAATATCCCTAAAGGGGCCTGGGGGCAAAACCCCCGGCTAGGCAGGATGCATTCCCCTAGGTGAGGTTAGGTTAGGAAGCACTCAATAATCCCCTCATCTAAAAATGTATCCCTTTTACACCCTTAGTTAGGAAAAAACAAGCAAAATATGTTATATTAGGATAGGCTGTGTTTAGTAGGTGTGTTAGATTAGTTCACCTACTGTTAAAAACATGAGTTAACTGAAATATTGTTAAATGTGTACGTGCATACCCTCAGTCAGAACAAGAATATCTTATGAAATTTTTTTCTATTAAGTTTGGCTATGTTTGATTAGGTTAATTCATCCCCAGTTAAGAAATGAGTTGCTGATTGTAATTATGGTTAATGTTTACTTTCACAATCCGAGTTAAGAAAATTCTCTTGATATATATTTTAATAGCTTTGGTTTTTCATGATTATTAATGACATTAATCATATCTTTGAACAATATTTTGCTCATTATATCATAACACCCTCCGGTTGGAAGCTGTTCATCGTACTACACCTGCTTATGCTAGCCTGTGTCTACCGTAGGTGTGTGATAGTGGGATCAGATAAAAATTAGTGACCCCAGTACATTAAATAACCAATAAATTGTTAGGCTAGGTCAGTTTAGGTTAGGCTTGGTCAAGTTTCTGCCTAACCTGAACTATACTAACAAAACCTAACCTAACAATCTACAGGATTATATAATGCACTTGAGGGTTGGTAATCTTTACCAAAATCTGACGAAACCCAGTGAGTTATTCCCATTAATAGGAACATCATGGAGATTGCCTGACAGAATGGTGTGAACCCAAATGGGTCGTCTGCATACCCCAACAGAGTGTCTTGGAAGGAGTTACTCTCTCCTTGCCCCTTGCAGGTAAGATACAGAAAGGGGTTTTCTTAACTCAGCTGTTATTCCTAATCTTATAATTGGGCTTCTTACTCTGTAAAGTAATGAATACAGTATCTTGAAAATTAATGTAATTTAAAAGATTGTTTGTTCCTGCCTCCTTGTTAATTGATAATAAGAGTAGTTTCTGAAATTCCTATACATACCTCTAATTTTGTCATTTGAGGGTCTTGTACTAAATTTGCATCCTCTGTGGCCCTTAGAATTGGATGACATAATACCCATCTTGCATTAATTGTTGCTGTGAATATGCTAAAATGCAATAGTTTGATAGTGTAATATTACTGCATTTGTTGTTGTTGTTCCCTGAGCTGCTTGACTGAACAGCCCCAAGTCTCTAATAGGGTCACTGTCAATTTTGGGCTATTCCACCGAGCGCTCAGGAAATATATGCTGTGTTGATGGTATATATGGTTGTGTACGGTGCAGTCGTGCATAATGTGTATGGTTGTGTTAAGTGATATGTTACATCCTAGATAGACATCAAGAACAAAATCATCTAGCCTCCTCTGATAGGTCAGAAGGGCTGGAAGGAGCCCCATCGCAGCGTGGCCAGGTGGACTGTGTCCTCACTATGAATGGAGGATTCGGAAGGAGGGATGTCAGGAGGCCTTGCATGCATATATGTATAGCTGTAGTAGGTTTCAGATTTGGTATCTTTTGAGCCTCTCTTGCTTTACTTATGCTGGCAATGTGACCCATGGGTTCTTTGGAGAATTTGGTTTACAATTTTTCTTCCAGTAATAGAGCTATTACATCCTGATTTGGAAAGGGAGCCATTCAGAGAGTGTTTTTGTATGCATACCTGGCAAAGAAAACACTGTATATAATACATAATTATGCACGTCATGGCTCCTTTATATTTACTTGTGCTTCATTTTGGGTTGTATGATATTGTATTGTTAAATATAGATAAATATATTTTTAATATAATTTCAGAGGCCCATGCCCTGAGGCAGCATGGAACAGATAGGTAAGTTAAAGCTTATTTTGTTTTTATATTATTAATGATATACCACACTTGTGTCGAATGGTATTTTGGTGTATTCATAGACATTACTTTTTGTTGACATGTCCAATATTAATATAGGATAACCCAGGGGGTCCCAAGGGATGTTTGTAAGACTATGATTGTAACACGTACATTTGGAACATTAACTTATATGTGCTCAATATTTAAACTTGATTCTCTTTAATTTCAGCCAATATGTAAGTGCCTTATGTGGGGAGAGCATTGTTTACGAGATGGGTGGGGAAGAACCTCGTGTCATCATATCCAATGAAGACGAAGGGTCGGAAGTTGTCGTCTCCAAGACTACCGTGTTGAACGAGTACCTGGTTACATTTAAGGTCAGTACATTTGATCAGAGGGAGACACTGTACCTCAATTTTTAGAACACTTGACTCGGTAAATGACATATCCTTGTTCAATCCCTCTGCGGGGCATTGCGAAGGACATCCAGCCTTGATTCCCCAGCTTCAACCTTCATTTTAAGTAAGCAAGCAATATACCTTGCCCTTACAACTATTATTACCTCATAATGTAGATCTGATACATGTGAAAAAACTTTTCATTTAGTCACATCAAGGCCATGTACAATATAGCATATAGCAAAGCCTGGCAGCATAGAGGATCAGGTACACATAATGAACCAGATACTGGGTGAGAGAAAATCCCTTGTTGACTAAATGGGATAGGGAAGTAAAAGACTGGCGATATACACCATAAGGATTTAATGAGCTTTTTGCTTTATTAGACGTACCTTTAAGTTAGTCAGTCTGTCGTACCTTTAAGTTAGTCAGTCTGTTATTGCTGACAATTAGTTGTCTTACGTATACAAAATTGTGTTCATCAACGCTTAAGCAGTTTTTCTTCAATAAAGGACAAAGTGATTCATCTCTTGCTCGTTGATAAGTTGCTCAACACAACTCAGGACCAAGTATCAGAACAACTACTTCTTACTACTATAACGTCTTTTGCTCAGTAAGTTCCTACTCTCTTATTCATTAAAGATTCTTCACTTATTTAAATGAATAAATGGGGTAAGGTAAAGATTAGTGACCCTCATTGCATTATATAATATTTTAAATTGTTAGGTTGGGTTTGGCATTCACCCAATCTAATCCAACCTACCAATTTACCGTGATATTTAATATATTTGGGGTTGCTAATCTTTACCGTATCTGAACACTATTTGTACTGTAACGCCTTTGTCATGCGTACATTGTGAAGCAAGATTGAATAAGAACATACTTATAATTTGCTTTTTGTCTTGAGTTTGTACTTATCTTGTAATAAGCATATAATAATGGGAATATGTTACCTTCTACATTTGTAAACATCTATGTTATAAGTAGCATAGATATTTACTAGCTCCAGCTAGAGAACCTATAAAAAAAAAGGTATGATGCAGTGCTCCTCCTTTTGCTGGAAATATTGTTCTCGATGAAAGAATTTTAGGAAAGAAATTTTTTTTTTCTTGATGGAGCAGATAAAGCACTTATTTAATTAGGGAAAAATAGTACTATAAAATTTCTGAATCTCCAGTGATTAATATCTTTGTAATTTATGAACATTAAACCATATCAACTGATTGTTTTTTCAGAGCTGAAATATTTCTGCGCAAGTTCCGTTGCCACAAACCTGTATTGATAGAGATTGATGAGCTCGTGGGCAGAACAGCGGATCATCTGCACCCCTCGAGCGATGTAGACGATATGCAAAATGTACTTCAGGATATTCTTATTCAGTGCTGGGAGAAGCTCCTCAGAAAACATTCCCCCCAGTTACAAATAGACACCAGATTTCAAGATATACTTTTCAGAGCTCTAGATTAGTAAGTACATATTCAATGTGAAGTAATAGTCTCATTTTTTACTGTTTTTTCTTTTCATGTGTCCCATCAAGAAATTCTCTCTTGGATAGCACTTGGTTGTTTTTGGATCAAGTCAATCAAGCTTATGTTATAAGAGCTTAAAGTGTTCCAGGCATAGCTTGTTTTGCATTTAAGCTCCACATAATGTTTGTGGTAATATTGTAATATCATTACTATCATCAAATCAGTTTAACCATTCCTGTTGCTGGAGGTAGTAGTCTTTGAAAGTCTAGGGACCAATTTACTGTGCCCTAAATACATATTGTATATAATTGTGCCTTTTTGGGGTTTTATTGGACAACCTTCCTTTGTAGTCCACGGTGTTGTGGTTACTTATTCTCAATATCTTTATTGTTATTTATGATACATATTCTTGAAATTCGTCTTCATTTTTGCTACAAATATAGCTATGTCTTGGGGCGACTTCACGAAATGCTTTGGTGGTTAGTATGCGAAAGATGCCAAGTGGTTGATCAATTAGTCAGAACAAGGCTGTCTCATCTACGTCTTGCCAATCTCTCTGCGCTGCAACTAGGTGTTCCAGCTCATTACTACACGCCTCTCCCAGCTGCTGTATGTATATGTAAACTAAATGTAAAACTTGCGTATACTAGTCACTAAACCTATCTATCTATATACAAGAGAAGTATTCCTCTCTAGAAGGGAAGTGGCTGAGTCAAAGCAGAAAACCTTGACTCTTAAGAAAGAAATATAGAAGAGGGGAGTCCCAGTCCCGTTACTTTACCCCATTTAATTGACTTTTACAGCACGTAAGGGAACACGGAGGAAATATTCTTGTCCCCCTCCCTCGGTGGACTCCCAAAATACAGCAAATGGGGTTAGGTTACAAGATTAATCTAAAGGTACCTAGCAGTTTTATTGCATAACATGAGCCATATTGATTCTTGTTTATTTTTTCATTGTTTGATTTATCGTACCCTGTTCCTCAATCTTTACCCCTCTCTAACCCTATGCCCTCCCTTATCCTTTCTTTGCACAAAGTTCATAAGGCTCTTCACTCGCTAAAGACGAACAAGGCATCTGGTCCCGATGGTATCCCTGCAAGGTTCCTCAAGGAGTTTGCAGATGAACTGGCTCTTGTGCTTTGCCGTCTTTTTCGCCTCATTCTGTCAACCAGTATCTATCCTTCATCTTTTAAGCATGCTGTAGTTCAACCTGTAAATAAGAAGGGTGACCTCTCAATTCCTTCAAACTACTGTCCTATTGCCCTAACCTCCTCTATTGCTAAAGATTTCAAAACTTTGCTCAATGCTCATTTTTTGAAACGCCTTGAATCTAACTCACCTATCTCCGATCACCAGTACTGCTTCCGCAAGGCAAGATCCACTGATGATTTCCTGTTCTATCTTACTCATGTATGGTCATCTTCTCTGAGGAAATATGGGGAATCCATTGTTGTTGCCCTTAATATCTCTAAGGCTTTTGACAGAGTCTGGCACAAGGCTCTGTTGGCCAAGCTTCCTGCCTATGACTTTACCACTTCTTTCTGTTTTCTGATTTCCAGTTTTCTTACTGACTGTTTTATATCTGTAGTTGTTGATGGTGCGACATCTAGCCCTTTCTCTGTTAACAGTGGTGTTCCACAGGGCTCTGTTCTTTCACCTACTCTGTTCCTTTATCTTCATCAATGATCTTCTACAATACCCATCTTCCTCTCTCTTTCATGCCTTTGCTGATGATTCTACCCTTCACTTTTCCTCTGCCTTTTCTTCACATCCTTCATATGCTACTCGTAATCAGTCTCGTATCACTCTTTCTTTTACTATCAACTCCGATTTGCAGAGAGTATCTGAGTGGGGTACTCAAAATTTAGTTAAATTCAATGCCTCCAAGACAGTTTCTAGCTATCTCTTTATCGTCTTCTCCTCCTGATAATCCTATTGTCTTCGAAACTAACGAAAATTACCCTCTTAATTCTATCAACATATTAGGAATCCATATAGCCTCTAACTTTTCTTGAAGGAATCACTTACTCCAAATTTCTAAGTCTTCATCCAAAAAACTGGGTGTTTTGTTTTGTTTTTGTCATTACTTTTCCTCTTTACAGTTACTTAAAATTTATAAAGGTTGTATCCGTCCCTGCTTAGAATACTACTCACACATCTGGGGTGCTTCTTCTTATACTTATCTCCTTGATAGGGTTGAATCTAAGGCAGTCAGACTCATTAATGATCCTTCTCTTACTTCTAGTCTGGATTCTCTCTCTCTTCACCGTACGGTATCTTCCCTTTCTCTTTTCTATCGCTACTACTTCCATCGCTGCTCTGCCGAGGCCACGTAGCACTCGCCAAGCGGCCTCATCTCATAGGTATTGTGTGGAGCTTTGTAGCTCGCGGATTGGTCGGTGCAGCTACTGATTCTTCCCAACTACCTCCAGACTACGGAACTCTTTTCCTCCTTCTGTCTTTCCTAATTCTTATGACCTTTCCTCCTTCAAAATGCAGATCTATCATCATTTCAGGGCCTAGTCCTCCATATCTCTGGGTCCTCTGCACTTTGACTGTTTTTTCTGTCTGTCGTTTTCCTTTGTGTGACATTACCTCATCTCTGCCTTGTCCTTAACCTTTTTCTTTTCCTTTGTCTTGGTATTTTCTCGTGCCCGGGCCATTATTGATGAGGGCAGTTTCTGCCTGTCCTGGTGTCACACTTAAAAAAAAAAAAAATTGCAAGTTACAGTCCTCTTATGTGCTACTTTTTCTATACACAGTAGTTGTTTTACTTGCTGTATCCAGTTCAAGATAAAGGCAGAAATATGTAATTTGTCATAATTCACCCTCTTACATGGTGTAAATTTCTAATATAACACGGGGTGAATTCTAAAAATCCTAATGCTCATTTGAAATATATATCACATTTTTTTCCTTTTCCTTTAGAGCCTAGCTCTTTGAAAATAATTAAAATATTCTTATTTCCAATATCTTCTATATTATGAACTCTTAAGATTTACATATTAACTTCTGTGTAATGGTATTCTGTATGCAGAAATAAATATGTTCATAGTTGAAATATTTTTGGCAAAATAGTTCGATTTAACTTCCCACTTACTTTCTTCAAAATTAGTAATGTGATCTTGCCCCTTCCCCCCTGAGGGGAAGGGGCAAGAATATTATCTCCGTGTTCTCCTGCAGTTATTCAGAGCAAGGGGACTGGGAATCCTCTCCTCAGTAGTTTCCTTCTACAAAGAGTCAAGGTTTTGCTTTGACTTCATTTCGCCCTGTTATATAGGCAGATTTAGAGACATTAACCATAAATTACCGCAGGTCGTTGAGCTTGCATCGTTAGCAGGCATCGAGAGTGCCATTGGTCGACTACAGTGCGTTAGTTCTACAGTTGAACTTATCCAAGCTCAGGCGAAAGAAGCCTGTCTAACGTTACACCAGTACAAAGATCAAGGTAAAAATTAAGATTTTCTTCTGAGGCCAGTGTATATTTTCCTCTTTTTTTCTGGTAATCTAATTGCAACTAATAAGTATCAGTGGTTAATTTGTCAAAGACCTCATCATAACCTATCCCTGACTGTCATAGTTTTGAAAAACAGATCCGTTTTCAGCATTACTGTAATATACTCCTTTTTTTGTTTTATATGTCACTATTAATCACCATTTGGGGGTAGGTACAGACAGTTTGAAGCTTGGGAATTAAGGGTGGATGCCCTTTCTATTGCCCTGCTGTGGGCTCAAACATAGGGCCATCACCTTTCGAGTCATTTGCTTTCTGTAAAATCTTTGAGTAATTAAAATTTTTTTTTTCAAACTCACACTGTTGACTGGGTTGGTAAATGTATTTGTTCAGTGTAATTAGAATATCAGGAAGCAACTACTAATATTTTTGTGTTATTAATAAGTTTCAGGTTAATTATGTGAACTGGTATATAATATTCAATCTGACCTAAATGCAAGTTTAGGCCTTCAAGAGAGACGTACAGAAAGAACGAGGGTGAAAATAAATTGCGATATGACTTTCATAAGAGAGCCAAGATGTTTCAATGAATCGTTGGTGGTGCACCCTTTTCTGTTCCTACATATACACAGAATGTTGTTGCATATTCGTTATATATCTTATTATCACTTCACATCTGATAAGTCACAACACCCCCATCAATGCAATCAGTGCTAGAAGGCAGCATCCAGTATGGCTGGTGTGTAATATTAATCCTATTGGTATAAATTAATGTTATTTATTATAATTGCAGAAGGCGAAGCGTAATTTTTTATCTTTGACCCAAGAAGAGTTAGCATGTCAAGTTCTATTCAAAAGAATTTTTTATGTATGCTAAGTAAATGTAATTAATAAACTTTATAAAACTAATTTTTTATTTCAATTGCAGAAGGCGAACCGGAATTATCTTTGACCCAAGAAGAGTTAGCAGCCCTTTTGGCAACAGTAGTGGTTCAGGCCCAGTGCTCGCACTTAGTCGCTAATATTTACTATATGACTCATTTCGTCTTTTCGGTGTCAGAAGACGATCCTCTCTGGTAAGCCAGATATTATATTAACCATTTAGCTGAAATATCCGATTATTTAAAATTTACTTTTATGTTGTCAGCTTGATATGTGTTTGTTGCTGAACCCGTAGACACGGAGATGTTTTGTAAAAATTTTATTTTAAGTTTTAGTTTCGAGTTTTTTATATTGGTTAATGTTTTTGATAATTATATTTTGGATTTGGCATTATGAAGCAAAATAGGTTGTGGAAAAGCCGGGAGGATGGGCTGTGGCACTCCAGCAGTGCCATCTTAACGGTCGCTAGCTCCCTTGTCATTGTCCATAGAGCAAAGTAATCCCTGTAATGTTTCTTTTTTGTTGTCGGCTACCCCCCAATAGGGGAAACAGCCAAGGTAGATAGAATATATATATATATATATATATATATATATATATATATATATATATATATATATATATATATATATATATATATTATATATATATATATATATAAAGTTTTTTTTTTATTCCAAAGGCAATCACTTGGACTTCTTCGACAAACACTTGAGAACATAATGAAATTGGATGTTGCAAGGTTGCCCCCTGTTAGTCAAACACTGCGCAAAGAGCTCTCCTTGCAGGACCTCATGCAGGTAAGTACAGTAACTATTTTGCAAGATCTCATGCAGGAAAGTAACTACCTTGCAGGATCTTATACAGGTAAGTAACTACCTTGCAGGATATCATGCAGGTAAGTAACTACCTGGCAGGATCTCCTGCAGATAAGTAACTACCTTGCATGATCTCATGCCGCTAAGTAACTACTTTGCAAGATCTCATGCAGGTTAGTAACCACTTTATTTTTGTCTTTAGTTAGCATCATATTTTGAGATGAACAGGTTCTACAGAAATGAGGAGTTTAAGTTCATTGCCCTCCCAGTGTTTATTATCTCTTCTTTCTTACTTTGCATTTTCTTCTTTCATTTTCCTTACCTCACTTTGACTTTAGGCTATATCATTTTCAGCATCGGTCTTGGTTAAAAATAATATGAAAAATTGAATCATTACCCATAATGCAGAGGGATGACAGTTTGTCTGCCCCATTCTACAGTCTGGTTTGGTTAGATTAATTATTATAAACACACTTCAGGTGAGCCACGAAATTGAATCGAGATTTGAGAACAAAGACGCCAGCCGTAGCATTGGAGACATAACCGCTCTGGATCTTCAACTTCACCAGTTGACCCAGCAGATTCAGTTATCCACACAGGCTCACTCAGAAACTCGCTTGGCAGAGAGGAACTCTCCAAGTCGTCGATCTGATCGGATGACTATGTCTGGATCCCAAGAGAACAATAAGTCGCATAGTTTCAGGTATGCTTTTTCTTTTCTTAGTAATTTTGGAAGTGGTACTCTGTTATGCTCCTTGAAATTGCATACTTAAGTCTCCTGTAATAATTATTTAAACATCTCAGCTTATATTACAAACCCAATCAAAGATGCATGTCAAAAACAGAGCTGTGATTCGGTTTTTAATTTTTTTTCTCTTTAACCTCAACATTTCTTCCCTCATTGAATATAATATGCACTGATATTATGTACATTGTGAATGTGTGCATTTTCATCATTTTTCTTGAGCAGGATATGAGAATACCGCCTCCATGTTACCCTGTGATTCATAAAATTGACTAAATAGGGTGAAACTGAGACTGGGAATTTCCCTTTTTGTACTTTCCCTCCACACTGAGTCATGACATGAAAGGGAGTTGTGGTAGTGATAATATGCCAGACCTCTTGTAATTGGGTCTCTGTTCATACTTGTAAGAGAGGAGATTGATAAGTTTTCTTTTTGAGGTGAATGATGGATGTGTTACCTCGGAGTGAAATAAGTTCTACGGGTAATGTGAGTGGGTCTTCTGGTGAATTGGTGTGTACTTTAACTTGGCCATACCCTTACAGAGAAGATTGCAAGATTTGTGTATAGACAGATTTTCCTCATTAAAATCTGCATTCATATATTCCTATCTATAAATTAATAATATAGTTTAAGTTGTTATAGAGGTATGTACTTGCAATAAATTTGTGTTTCACAGCATTAATGTATTTTTTATATATCTTTAACTTTTACAGTGCTGAATTTCTATCACACCTAATTGAGATCTCAGGAATGTTTTGTTTTGTGAACATCACTTGTATTTCATTAACATCTTCCATGTTTCTTTAATTTCTTTTAATCTTTGGCAGGGAGTTCCTATCCAATATACCTTCAACGCTCCGTGAGAGTTTAAGAAGAAGGCAGTCTCAGCAGAGAAGCGCTATTCATCTGTCTCTAAATGGAGATTGACTGCTGGTTTGTTGAATTTTGAAGAGTGATATATATGAATATGTCGCGATTGGTATCGCCCACTACTATTGCCTCCTCCAGAGAGGTTTTTTGAATGTTCTTGTAATTTTGTGGAGGTTTTAGTCAGTGACTACTGACGAAAGTGTTGCAATATTTTTGACATTTGTTGAGAAAGTAAGTTTTATCCAGATATACTGAAGAGATATTACATGAACTTGGGTAATGCATTTGAGTATGGGCCCTCAGCTATAACAGCGCATTATTGGGTTTTGGGTTTGGCCAGCCTATGTTTATTATGTATGGAAAAAAAATCCAAAGATATATGGTGAACATATCATGGCTCTGTGTTATTTGTAGATAAAGTGTTTTCTGGACCCAGTGATGTTTTGATAGAAAGAAAGCATTCCAGATTTATATTTTGAGGTTACTTACAAAGTGTGCATAATCCTACCTTTGCTGAAAATTTTATTAGTGTATAAATTAAAGTAAGTGTACAAATGTACATTACCATTATTTGTAAAGGTACTGAATGGTACGTTTTTCAGAGTAAAAGACTTAGAATGACATGACTTTAAAAACAAGTCAGTGACAATATTTCATATATAGTTTTGACACAGTTCTGTTTGCTAAATCTAGATACAGTAATCTTGTATTTGCATTACTTTTGAAATGCATAGGATTTTTTTTTCTGTTTTCAGCTAATTTTATTTTTTATTGGTGATCATTAGTGCACTTGCCATGCCTGTGTTGGTAAAGTTATAAAAAGAAGTGAAGTTACAGGGTCAAGAATTTGTAATATTGACACTCTTCGTAGTGAGCCGTTGTGTTTTGCTATACTTTGATAGATCTCTGAATAGGTGTGTTAAACTAACCTAGAACTAAATATCATTAGGTTTAGCAAATATCACCACTCAACCAATATAAGTGTAAAAGTGTGACTAGATGTCAATAGTAATTTTTTGGCAGGCCTCACTCCAGTTGGCAGTTGATGCATCTACTTGTCTGTAGGGGAATGTAATATTTCTGCATCTGGATCTTTAAGTGATCTCTCTCTCTCAACTTTATCACAGGGTCGCTGTTTTTTATGAGCCGCCTCCACATGGCTCTGTCACCTGTCATGTTGATATCCTTGCCCTTCTGTATTCAATCTTTCTACCTTGTCTTGGGTCTTCCTCTCCTTCTTCCCAGTACTTCCATATCATGTGCTCTTTTGTCGTCACTTCTGCACCTGGATTGACCAGTGTTAAAAGTAACCTTAGACATGAAGTCATACCATACATTTCAGTTATGCATATTTTTCAAAGCATTTTAATACATCTGTATCTAATAAAATGTAACCACTTTGATCTTTGTGTATGCAATAATGTGTTGCATATTATGCTGAATAATATATTGGTATCTAGCTATTAATAGAAACTTAAGAAATATCTCGCCCCAAGACTTGCATTTAGAGATGTCACTGATGTAGAAGTACTGTATTTACCAAGCTGTCAAATGGTGTTCAGTGTCAACTCAGCTAAACCAAAAATGCGACTGACATAGGTTTCATATCGTGGCAAATTGCCATGATACTGATACATTTTGGCATTCTTTTGACAGCATTCCTATTGACCGAAGCTGCGACTGAAGAGAATCAGAGTGCCTAGGTATATTATTTAGTCATAATTTGGACTACATAGCTGGTGGTATAATATGAGGCAAACTTTAAACAATGACAGAGTAGTAACAGTCGTGACTATGATTCATCTGGTGTGGAGTTCATGGTATACCGCAGTTTTAGGTAAAGAAGGGTATTCACTTAAAGCAAAGGTCGCACTTGCCTAAACCAAGTCCTCCGCAAGAAGGCACCATCCCAGCCCTTAGTAGAAAAGGGAGTCCGTGACGTAAAACAGATTATGTCACTTTAAACACTGAGTAGCTACTTTTGACTGCAGCCTTTAGAAGTAGGAATTAGTGCATTTAGTTCATGCAGAGGTTCTCTGTAGGTCAACAGTGCCTAGAGAGTCTAGGGAGATGCAATATAAGTACTGTATTCACCAAGCTGTCAAATGGTATTCAGTGTCAACTCAGCTAAACTGAAAATGCGACTGACATAGGTTTCATATCGTGTTAAATTGCCATGATACTGATACATTTTGGTATTCTTTTGACAGCTTTCCTATTGACCGAAGCTGCGACTGAAGAGAATCAGAGTGCCTAGGTATATTATTTAGTCATAATTTGGACTACATAGCTGGTGGTATAATATAGGGCATACTTTAAACACTGACAAAGTGGTAACAGTCGTGACTATGATTCATCAGGTGTGGAGTTCATGGTATACTGCACTTTTAGGTCAGAAAGGGTATTCACTTAAAGCAAAGGTTGCACTTGCTTAAACCAAGTCCTCCGCAAGAAGGCACCATCCCAGCCCTTAGTAGAAAAGGGAGTCCATGACGTAAAACAAATTATATCACTTTAAACACTGAGTAGCTACTTTTGACTGCAGCCTTTAGAAGTAGGAATTAGTGCATTTGGTACATGCAGAGGTTCTCTGTAGGGCAACAGTGCATAGAGAGTCTAGGGATATGCAATATAATGTTAATTTATTACTATCATGAGTAATTACTTCTGTTGAGAGTATTTTATGAGGTTTTAGCGAGCGTGAGATTACAGTGTACAGTACATACTTTGAATATTGACAGTCTTCTTTTCTGTAAAAGATGTAAGAATATGGGTCTTATATATATATATATATATATATATATATATATATATATATATATATATATATATATATATATATATTGGAAGTAAATTTTATTTTATACATATTTTGTTGAATATGGCTGCTGTTTTTGCATTTGCAATTTTCTTGTATAACTTTTCCAGAGTTCTTAAAATAACTTTTTCATTATTGTTGAGACTATGCAATAAGTTGAAAAATTTCATTTGATTCATAACGTTTCGTACAGCTTCGTACATTATCAATGATTATCTTCTTGGTAGTGGATGGTGGTTATATATGATATCTAATATCCACCTTTAGTTTATATTCACCATAAAGATTCAGTATCTCTGTGAAGTTTCCTTGAGTTATTGGAGGATGGACCCCAAGCATCCTTATCTCTGGCCTTTTGCTCTTTACTTTCAGAGTTGGTAGAGTAATACAATTTGGCATTTGCACTTTCATAGCAGGAACTAACTTATGTCTGTAGAGAGCTTCTAGAATTTGCAGACGTCGAAAATGTTTTTCTGTATGTAGTATCTTCGTATTTTCCTCCAATATTTTACGTGTGATGAAAGTCTGGTGTTTTTTCATTGTGATTTTTGGGGGTGCCTTCTTGTTCCCCACCATATCGCGGTAGTTCGGTTCCAGGACCTGGCGCGAACCAGGAAAACCACGAAGTAGGATCAGGATCAGCCTTTTAAAAAAAAATTTTTTTTTTTTTTTTTTTTAAGATGATTATGACACCAGGACAGGCCAAAAATGATAAAATAAAACGGCCTTTATCAGGCTGTAAAGAGAAACAGAGATGGAGAGTGTAATGACCTGTCAGATGTGAAGGGATTATAAAAGATGTGTAATGAATATCCAGCTCTCTGCTGGGTCTACTAAACCTCTGCATTACTTTCATGATGTCTATTCTAAAAATTCTCCTTAGATCTTATTATTATTATTATTATTGGCAGCAATAATTTTCCTTTGATGAGGATTGGGGAGATTATTATTATTATCATTATTATTATTATTATTATTATTTTTATTATCATTATTACTACGAATTCGTAATTAAACCATTATTTTTACTATAAATAATGTAGTTTTGGTTGAATGAACAAGAGTTAC
>JAXCGZ010012292.1:25000-32421 GCA_037179515.1 Halocaridina rubra | reverse complement strand
TCCACTACTGACTCTTCTCCATTCAGACACTGAGTGTCTTACTCTAACCCTCTGTTCCCTTCCTTCTAAGTAAGTTTTTATCCATTCCAAAACATTTCCACCTATTCTAGCCATTGATTGCAGCTTCCTAATAAGTCTCCCATGTGGAACAGTGTCAAACACTTTCTGGAAGTCTAGGAATATGCAATCTGCTTAGCCCTCTCTTTCCTGTAAGATTTGGCTTACCTCATCATAAAATTCTAATATGTTTGTTACTGTTGATCTACCTTCTCTGAAGCCATGTTGCCTCACTGACAAAAAGTTGAAGGATTCCAAGTGAAGAGAGATATGTTTCCTTAGTAGTTTCTCCATAACTTTGAAACTATGCTGGTCAAGGAAACTGGTCTATAGTTCAGAGCCGTATCCCTCCTTCCCTTATTGAAGATAGGTATCACATTTGCTTGTTTCCAGCATCTTGGAATCTCCCCCGACTCCAGTGACTCCTTAAATATGATACTTAGTGCCACTGATATTGTGTTTGTGCATTTTTTAAGCACATGAGGGGATATGTCATCAGGACCTGTAGCTTTATGAACATCTAAATCCATCAGCGCTTTGCATACCTCTGTGGCTGTAAGGTTGATGTTCTCTAATACCAGCCCTTGAGCTTCTATCACTGCAATCTGAGGGGGTGGGGTATTTTCTACTGTAAATACTGACTGAAACTCCTTGTTCAATTCTTTGCAGATCTCTTCATCCGTCTCATTGATGTTTCCATCCGCTCTCTTTAGCCTTAAAACCTGTTCTTTTACTTTCAGTTTTCCTCTGATAAAGCTGTGGAAAAGCTTGGGATTTTCTTTAGCCTTCCTGGTGATGTCCCTCTCATAGTCTCTCTCTGCCTCTCTCCTTTTATTTAGGTAGTCATTTCTTGCTCTTTTGTAGGTTTGCCAGGCATTTATGTTTTTTCTCCTCCTATACCTTTTCCAGCATTTGTCTCTCCACTCCTTAGCTCTTTTACACCCATTATCGAACCATTTCTCTCGGCCATGAATTACACCTACTTTGGTGACAGGTATGCAGCAATCTACTATCTTCCCATATTTCTCACAAAAAATTTCATACATTTCTTGTACAGATTTGTTGTAAAATAAGGTTCTCCAGTCAATAACTGCAAAAAGCTCATTCATTTTGATGTAATCTCCTTTCGGATAGTTCCTCCTCATGTCCTCAGTGCCTCTACTCTCAGGAAGAATATCTTCAATGATATACTCCATCAACAACACACAGTGGTCACTCTTTCCAATTGGTGGTTCATACTCAATTTTTTCAATATCCAACACATTATCTGTGAACACTAGATCAAGTAGTGATGGCTCATCCCCACCCCTGGCCCTTGTTGGTTCCATTACATGTTGGTGTAGGAAATTCCCTTGTACGCAATCTGGGAATCTTGCCCCGAATGAGTCCTCACCACTGTGTGGGTCAAGATTTATCCAATCTATCTCTTTATGATTAAAGTCTCCCATAATCAAAATCCTTCATTTTTTTTCACGTGCCATGTTAACAACTGAGTTTATGACTTCAATAGTACCTATATGACTTTCCTCATAAACTTCAAGCCTATTTTGGTTCCTTGGTGGGTTGTATACAACAGTTATTATAATGCTCTCTGAGCCAGTATTTATGCGAGCAACAAGAAATTCCTTGAACTCACTTTCTATAGCCAAGTTTATTTCTTCAACTTGAATCCTTTCACTTATGAGCAGTGCTATCCCTCCACCAGTCCTCTCAGATCTTTCAACCCTTAGTATTCTGAAGCCCTTAGGAAAAACTGTGACACTGTTTATGTCCTCACTCAACTTAGTCTCTGTAATTGCTACTATATCTGCCTTACTGTTGTGAATCCTATCTTTTAATTCTACTGCCTTACCAGCTAATCCATCAGCATTTGTGTATAACAATCTTAATGAGGCCCCATCCCCTGATCTTCTGTCATTATCTTCTTTATCTCCCCTTTGTCTGGAAGAACTCTGTAACGAAAATTTTTCTTCTGTTCTTTTTTTCTTTCATCATTTAACCTTCTTGCCTCTTGCAACAAGTTTTTGATCTTTCCCATCTCTTCCTGTGTTCTGTATCATCTAATGAACACTTCTTTGAATTCTTGAAGGTCTTTTAGACTTTTTTTTCTCAACAATATTTCCCTACATGTTTCCCCTCTCTCAAAGGATACTTTTGTTGGTCTCGGCTTTCCTTCCCTCGAATATTTACCTAGTTGGTGTATGTTTACAATATCCTCAGGACCACAAACTACTCCAAGCTTTCTTATCAGGTCTACAACCCTAGCTTTATTTTCTTCAAGTCTCCCCTGCCATGTTGGCTCCTGGGATTCGCTTATGCCTGAGATTACCACTGTCTTCTCCTTATCAAGTGCCTGTCTGATGAGTGGGTTTGCCCTTTCCATCACAACGTCTTTCATGTTTTCAATTACTGTCTCTTTATAGTCAACTGTTTGTATGTTTTCCAGTGCCAGCACCTTTACAGCCTCTTTTACTGCCACATTCCCCTTTAGTGCATCAGCAAAGGAAGTTTTCATGGTATCATTTTCCATATTCAGCTCCTGGGACTCTTTTCTGAACTGTTCAATGTTTTCCTTAATCTGGACATTCCAAGCAGCAATCTCGTCTCTCTCAGAAGAGAGCAGTGAACTAACGTGTGTGTGTGTGTGTGTGTGTGTGTGTGTGTGTGTGTGTGTGTGTGTGTGTGTGTGTGTGTGTGTGTGTGTGTGTGTGTATGTGTATGTGTGTGTGTGAATGTGTGTGTGTGTGTGTGTGTGTTTATGTGTGTGTGTGTGTGTGCAAGAGTTCTTGACTTTATTTTTATGACATTTCCCTACTCATCTCCTTATAGCCGTTTAACATTTTTGCAATAATAAGCATGCACGATTGGTTCCTTTGCGTGTCCATATGGCCTGAGTTTGTGTCAGATTTTGAGGTATCTTGCACACTGTACTCTTGTGCATTATGCACAGGTGCATTCCATTAGCAACAGATATTTCAATCTTGGTACGATATCCAATGGCCAGTAGAATTACTCACTTTTTAAAACAATGCAAGTAAAATATTGATTACGCTCCAATAGCTAGATGATATAGTTTCTAACTTATATTGAATCATTCATATATAGCAAAGCAAAATTGTAGAAAAGTATCAATAAAAGCTTTTGAAGGCATGCTTCTAAATGGTATTCAATTGAAGACAAAAAGAAATCTTTGCAAATAATTAGCTTACAAGTCGCAATAAAGGAAAGTAAAACTGTTTGTGATTATAGGCATTGCTATCCTCGAATGTTAGTCCATAGTAACACAGGTGCTCAACGTAAAGATTTAAATCGGTATCACAAGTAAGAGATGCACAATAGTCGAATTTAAAGCTAATATTTAACTATCAGTGGAGGAAGTTTGTTAATCCGTCTAAAAATATTGGGCGGTCTCTTAGAAAATTTGGAGGCCAATAAGATATAAAGGTGCTGAAAACCTTTCCCCCAGAAGAGGAAGCTATCACAATCTCAAGTTAGTTTATCAGTTACACCAACGGCAGCTCCAAAGCAAAGTGGAGCTTTCATGGTCTTTTGCTATTTGTTTTCTTCTGTGGAGATCTTATAATTATTGGTTTTCACATTACTAGTTTATGACATAGATTACGCAAAATGAGAAAACATTTTCATATCTTCTTCTTCCCCTGTTTCATCATCTTTTATTTAGAGAGCAAAATAGATAGTTATCATAATTTAGTAAAAAAATAAAACAAACACGTCATTAATATGTATCATAATATATCTGCGGAGTACATGTTCACTCAAATAAAATGGACAGTCAGAGAATCATCAGAACCTTTACTCTCTCATATTCACCTAGATAATACATGATTTAAGTGCCTCAAGGTTATTTTCTAACATGGGTCATTCTGTGCTATAGATTTGACCAGTGAAAGATGAATATATCCTCACACATATAGGCTTTTCATAAAAATATATTGCATGTGGAATTAAACATTCACTGTCACATATAAAGAATATCACTAAATAAATATTATAACTTTGTAGTGAATACAGTGATTGACAGAAAGTGAATAGCTACTCCGCAAACTTCATGCCTGCTGTCTCTGGAAGGATTAAGCTAGATTTTCTTGATGCTTTCATGACGGCCCATACCAGAGCGTCATAATGCTTGAGAACAACTGCTATCATCATGCCATATAGAGGCGCCATAATATCACGAGCATTGAGTTTTAAATGGAAAAGAACTGTTAAGTCTATTATAAACAAATAAAAAACAGCTTTAAGATTGCATATAAAGAAGCTCTTCACATCTTTGAGCTTCATAAACATTGCTAAATTTATTATGGAAAACTAATACAAATTATATATGCGTTTCTACGAATTTCAGTAGTGTCTATTGTATGTAATATTTTTATGCAGAGAAAATATGTTAACTAAAACCAGGTGTAACTCTAATTCCAAGTCCGGTGTTACAAGGATTACTATGTTTAAAATTAACGTAAACACTCTGCTTCATATAAATTATAAGTAATACGTACGTAGTATAGGTCGTTACATTATAATTGATAAGCTTGCAGACTAGTTAACAGAAGTTAACATAATCAAATGTCTTTTTAAGGTCTAAGAAAAAAACTAGATATGACTATTTTGCTGTTTATAAATAAATGGCCTTATTTAATAAAGCAACAGCCATAAGCTTAGTTATTTTTTTGATATCTAAATTTACTTGAGCATAGAGTGAATCTTTAATATGAGGAAGCAAACAATGTTCAGATAACTCAGGAAAATTTTCTTTCAAAAGTGGGCGATAATTTTCAGATGTAGCAAGACCATTGAGGTGACTTTTATTAATAGTTATTTCTTCTTCTTTATTTGGCTAAGAAGAAAAGGATAGGAGATGAAACACGTGAAGTGTTTCGCTATAAGATAGTTTAAACAACAAGGGCTAAATTTGATTTGAATGGAATGGAAATTGATAAATATAGCAAGTTATTAAAGGAACCAATGGACTTTCTGAATAATATTTTACCTTGATAGTGTTCTTAATAAAATAGTCCATATCAAATTTGGTGGTAATACTGAGAATCATGATTATTTAGAATAGCTTGATTTCTTAATCCTGGATGGTTTCAAAAGCTTATTAGTGATAGTAGCATTATTAATGGTAACCCTTACATTTAAAAACTAAATTCTCCTTTGTTTTCATTATGGCATGTACTTCATTAATGTGTCTCATTCTTGTTGCAAGCACAAAGGGTATATATGAATTGTTTTTGAGTTTTTTCATGTCGTCATATTATAATATTATACATGCAATTCCCAATGCTATTGCAAACAATTCATGTTTCGTGATTAATATTATAGAAAGACTTCCAAGACCTATTTCATCCAGCCATTACTGCAAACCTTATAATATCAAATTGGTGTATTCTTAATCATTTAGCAGGACTCTAATCAAATACTCTTATGCATTTCCAGAATGCTCGTGAGTAACTGAGTTACGTAAATTCTCACTGCGTAATAAGGCATCATTATTACAGAAATCCAGAAGCTTAGAAGCTGCCCTTTCACAAGATAAAGAAATATGGTGTGTCAACCCTTTTAAATCTACAACCAAATTTACTGTACTACAGAAGTTTCAGATATTGGATCGGAATTCAAAGTCAATTGAAATGATACTGGGAAATGATCTTAAAAATATTTATAATATTAAATCAAACCATTCAAAATACTTGTGCTACTTAATTCAACAGTGTTGTCAAGCCAAATCGTAATGTTGTTACCCTGGTTAAAATATGTATAAGAGCCAATAGGTAAGCGTCAATCTTAATTATGCCAATCCAGTCTTACTATGAAATACTCAAAATCGGCCGGAATCTGCATTTAATGGGTTTAGTATTAGAATCACCTGAAATATATATCAATATACGTATCAAATATGATAAAATATATTGTGGCAGTTCCCCTGAATTCCAAAATAACCTCATTGGTATGAGTACCACTTGACAAATATATTTAAAAGTACATACTAGCAGCTGTTATTTATCATTTTAAAAGCTAAGAATTTTCCTCTGAAAATTAAGGGCAAAATATTAACAGGAAATAGCTTTCACTACACAGACCCCCTCCCCCCAACAGGTAAGTTTTGCCATGTCATATCGTTTTCTTTGAGTACTTGAGAAAAATCAATAGCAAATTGTTCATTAACATCTTTAAACATTCACTCTCTCATCCAATAACATTATCTCTTGAAAGGACACAATATCATCGTCACAGAGAGGTTCTGCAAATTCATATATAGTATTACGAAAAGTGTTGCAGCTTCATGAAATCATTTTGAAGAAATAAAAAAAATTCTTGTCCATCCTAATATTGCACTGAAGTAATAGAACTACACTTTATTGGGATGAAGTGTACAAGATTTCCTCATTACTACATTTTTTCCAGCCACAAGTCTGGTGACAATATTTGTTCACCATAATACAATTTGAGACTTACATCATATAAGTATTTTTTTTATTTTCATAATCAAGTACAGTATATAACTATATAAATAGCTTGATATATAGGTATATGGATAGATAACTGGATAGATAAATACAAAATAAGTACTATTTATTTTACAAATTCGTTGATTGGCGTGTTAAAATTCTTTTATCCTTGATAATCTGTATATACAAACTTACAGTCTTTGCTATGTGCAACTTACTGTCATTATAAAGAACATGTTTCATTTGAGATGAACAAGACATGAGATATAATAGCAACCAATAATGCTTAAAAATCAATAATCAAATTCTATGAATAATGCAAAGTGGATGGCCAAAACCAACAATAAAATTGCATTAACTATTTTGCTGAAGACACTGCATATATTTCATCCCAAGTCTATAGAATAGTTAGATCCTACAATACATATGGCCTACAAAGTAAGCCAATGTGGTCTCAGTAATGCTAATCAAGTAATGCACATTGATAGCCCTTCACTTTACATAATAATTATAAATGTATAAAAAATATAAATCTTAAGTAAATAGAAATCATATTCATAAATCTTCTAATAATTCATTTATTTTCAGACATTATTAACATGGCAAGCCTCAGGTCACACACTAGTAGCTATTCTAGTGTGACGTAAATATATACAGACCAGTCAGTCTCATGATAAAGGGGAGACTTTTACGGCATTAACTGAGCAATATCTATAAAGAGTATAATTAGTCATTTTTTATACCTAAAATGCATGTGTGAATGATCTCGCTGTTTACTATTCTAAGATCAGATTGCGTAAAACATATTTCACATAGGGTAAGACATTATACATAAAAAGAAATATGATGTTTTATTATTATTATTATTATTATTATTATTATTATTATTATTAT
>JAXCGZ010012292.1:15000-20000 GCA_037179515.1 Halocaridina rubra | reverse complement strand
ATAAATGAACAGTAGACTCATTGGTAAAGGCTTGAAGAAGAAAGGAAGATGGGAGCTGATGGAGTTCGTTGATGAATAGACAGAACAGAGTAAGTGAGAGAACAGAACATTGTGAAACACCACTGGTAACAGGGAAAGGGATACATGTTGCAGCGTCAACAACCTCAGATATAAAACGGTCTGAAAGAAAACTGGATATTAGGGAACAGAGAGAAGGGGTAAAGCAATAAGAAGGGATTTTAGCCAATAGAACATTGTGCCAGAATCTGTCAAAGATCCTAGGGATATCAAGAGCGCCGACAAAGGATTCGCCATAGTGTCTCAGAGAAGATAACCATACATGAATAAGATAGGACAAGAGGTCAACAGTGGATCTATCCTTGCAGAAGTCGTACTGGTGTCAGAGATAAGTGAGTTAGATTCAAAACATTTAAAGAAATGAGAATTGACCAAAGTTTCGAGAACTTTAGTGACAGAAGAGGTTAGGGCAATAGGTCACTAGTTTCAAGGAATAGAGTGGTCACCCTTCTTAGGAGCAGGTTGTACTAAAGAATGCCTCCAAGAGGATGAGTAGATACTAGTTGAGAGAATGAGGTGAAAAAGACGGCAAAGTACGGGAGGCAGTTCTACTGCAAATTTTTGAGGAGCCTTGCATTTACGCCATCTAGATCAGATGCTTTGTTCGTCTTTAGCGAGCAAAAAAACATATAAACTTTGAGTGAAGAAAGGATAATGGAGGGCATGGGGATAGAAAGGGGTACATAATGAGGAAGAGGTGCACTGTAATTGTGTATGGAAACGTAGGTTGAATGATGAGAGCCAAAGAGAGTGGCTTTGTCGCTGGGAGAGCAAGCTTTAGAACCAGCAGAACAAATGGGTTGGGGAAAGCTTGAGTTATAAAAGTTTTTGGAGAGGATTTTGACTAATGACCAGAAACATTTATCATTGGGAGAAGATTTAAAGGCCATCAACTTTCCTCCTCATAAATAAAAATTCCGACCTTGAAATCTGAATGGTTCAATGACTCCTAGCTGTTATAAAAGCAGAGCGGTTAAATCAGAAGGAGAGGCTTGATATGACAGGTGTGCCTGATCCCTGGTCCGAATAGCCATGAAACAGGCAAGGACAAATCAAGGAATAGGTGGAGGAAAAATTTTCATAGAGGAGGGATGAACGCCTCCATTCACGAGGTTATGATCTCAGAAACTTTTAGGGCTACCTGATCAGGGTTGCAAGACCGAAAGCAGTAGGTATCCCATGGGAAATATATCAAGGAGGAAGTTGCACAACTATTCATGTTGGGTACGCTCAAAGTACCTACCGTATCGCTGATTAGGAGGAACAGATGGAGGGGAGCGAAAAATGGAGGAGCTTGAGATCACAGAGGTGTCAAATTTATCGAGAGGTTATTTGACTACTCATTGTCTGAACTCTAATTTCTCATTTGTGAAATAGCTCTTAGATAAATCCCTCCATAATCTCTGCCTTCTATATGAAACCCAGCTGTATAGCCACTGACCCATTTCAAATCTCTCACTATAATATGTATTCTTGTTTCCATTCCAGAGGTGGTGTGTGCCAACTGCAAAAACTGACAATCCACTTGCAAGGTTCATAGAACTTAAATCTCCTTACTTTGATGTTCTCTGGCTTAAAAGCTATCTCTTCACAACCATTATATTCCTTTGCTTCTGCTAGTGTCCTATAAACTCCACAGACTTTATGCCTGTCTTTGAATATCTGTCCTCTTGTCATGCGTTCCTGCTATCTTCTCACCCACGGTCTAAAGTTCTTTATATTGGGACTTCAATGTACACCACAGTGAGTGGCTTCTCACAATGATGAGGGAGGAAATGAGGCTTTTGCTTTCTCCATAACTCACAAGCTGGAGCAAGCAACCTTTTCATGTTCACAATTGACTCAAACATGCAACCAGCACTCCTTACCTATTTATTACTTCTAATCCTTCAAACTACTAATATTTTGTGCTTTTCCCTTGTTGGTAAATCTGACAACTCTGTGATCTCAATATCTTCCATTTTTGCTTCCCTTTCATCAATTCCTCCTACTCAGAACTGCCTTAAGCACATTAAGAGTACAAAACATGAAGAGTTGTGTAACTTCCTCTTTGACTTCCCGTTGGAGGACTACTGCTTTTGGTCTCGCAACCCTGATCAAGTAGCCCTAACCTCTTGAATAGAGGCGTTCATCCCTGTTTGATTTGACCGTGCCTGTTTCATGACTATTCAAACCAGGGATCAGGCACACCTATGATACTAAACCTCTCCTTCTAATTTAACCACTCTGCTTTTATTACAGCTAGGAATCGCTGTACTGCTTAGATTCGAAAGTCTAAAGCTCTATTTATAAGACAGAGAGTTAACAACCTTAACTCTTCCCCCACTGATAAATATTTCTGGTCCTTAGTCAAAAACCTCTAAAAAACTTCTGTCAATCAAGCTTTCCCTCACCCATTCGTTCTGATGTTTCTATAGCTTGCTCTCCCATTGACAAAACTACTCTCTTTGTCACTCATTATTCAGCCTACTCTTTCGTAAACGATTCCAGTGCGTCTGTTCCTTATTCTATACCCCTCTCTATCCCCATGCCCTCCCTTATCCTTTCTTCACTCAAAGTTCGTAAGGTTTTTCGCTCGCTAAAGACAAACAAAGCTCTGGTCCAGATGGTATCAATGCAAGATTACTCAAAGAGTTTGCAGTAAAATGGCTCCCATACTTTGTCGTCTTTTTCGCCTCAGTCTTTCACCCAGGATTTATTCTTCATCCTGGAAGCATGCTCTAGTGCAACCCGTTCCTAAAAAGGGTGATCACTCTATTCCTACAAACTACTGAAATATTGCCCCAACCTCTTCTATCGCTAAAGTTTTTGAAACTTTACTCAATTATCACTACTTGAAAGGTGTTGTTTCTAACTCGCTTATCTCCTATGATCAGTATGACATCCACATGGATATATCTGCTTATGACCTCCTGCCCTATCTTACTCATGTATGGCCATCTTCTTTGATGAACAATGGCCTTGATATCTCTAAGTTTTTTGACAGAATCTGGCGCAAGAATCTGTTTGCCAAACGCCCTGCTTATGGCTTTATTCCTTCTCTCTGTTTTCTGATTTCCAGTTTTCTTTTTGACCATTTTATATATGTGGTTCTTGACGGAGCAACATCTATCACATTCCTGTTACCATTGTGCTTTCAACTATTTGGCTTCTTCTCCTCGTCATCGATCTTCTTCAGTCACCCATCCTCCTCTCTTCTTTAAGTCTTTGTCGATGATGCCGCCCTTAATTATTCCACTGCCTTTTCTTCACAACCTTCATATGCTACTTGTAATCAGTCTCGTATCACTTTCTTTTACTCTCAACTCCGATTTGCAGAGGGTATTTGAATGGAGCACTACAAATTCAGGTAAATTTAATGCCTTCAAGACACAGTTTCTGGCTAAGTCTTTGTTTTCCTCTCCTCCTGATATTTCTACAGTCTTCAAAACTAATAAAGTTTTACTTTAATTCTAATAACATATTAGGAATCCAGATAGCATCTAACTTGTCTTGGAGGAATCATATAATCCATGTTTTCATCATGCCTGACAGTTTATTAATAAGGGCAATTTTCTTGCCTTTTGCAGTGTCACAGTCATAAAAGAATTACTTAGGGAAAAATAAAGATCTTTGAGATCCTTAGTACTTACGAGTAAGATTGATTATCTACTCACCTTCATGATTCTCTAGCTTTGCTATCTTATATGATACACTACTTATGGCAATAATAATCCACATCCACACATATTCAATATATATATATATATATATATATATATATATATATATATATATATATATATATATATATATATATATATATATATATATATATATATATATATATATATATATATATATATATATATATATATATATATATATATATATATATATATATATATATATATATATATATATATATATATATATATATATATATATATATATATATATATATATATATATATATATATATATATATATATATATATATATATATATATATATATATATATATATATATATATATATATATATATACATATATATATATATATATATATATAGATATACTATATATATATATATATATATATATATATATATATATATATATATATATATATATATATATATATATATAAATATATATATATATATATATATATATATATATATATATATATATATATATATATATATATATATATATATATATATATATATATATATATATATATATATATATATATATATATATATATATATATATATATATATATATATATATATATATATATATATATATATATATATATATATATATATATATATATATATATATATATATATATATATATATATATATATAATATATATATATATATATATATATATATATATATATATATATATATATATATATATATATATATATATATATATATATATATATATATATATATATATATATATATATATATATATATATATATATATATATATGTATGTATATATGAATAACACTGAACTCTTACCATAGAGCCTAAGGTGGTAGGAAAAGTTCCATTACAGAAAACAACGTGAAAATTATTTACAGTTCTCATTAATATCGTGGCCTAATCTGGTCATGGAAAATACTTTGCCACATAAGACGATATCTATTACAGCTTAATGAAAGAAAGAATTTCTTAAGCTCCCCCAATCATTGAGAAAATAAATATTAATATCGGTAACACGGTCTCAATCCCCTGACAAAATCTTTTACAACGTTTCCAATAATTATTTGAAAGGGCAAGACGAGACCTTCCTCATTAATGCAATATATCAACAATATCATTGGAACATCACCAGCTTTTAGCAACACAATTTTTTTTTATTTCTAAAGAATGGTATATCCGACAGTACCTTTTAATTGGGGATCAAGCAACGGAAAA
>JAXCGZ010012292.1:5000-10000 GCA_037179515.1 Halocaridina rubra | reverse complement strand
ACTGTATTCATTCGTAATTCTTGCGTATTACAAATTTCGCTGCTGCCTTCATAGTCTAAAAGCATGTTGTCTCTAAATACTCCTGGCTCTAGGGAGGAGATCATGGTCATGTCTGTTTTACTCAATCAATCATGATTATCTTGTTTTACGCATCAAGGGCTTTCAAAAAACTTTGGGTGGTCGAACTGAATTTGCCTAACTTTTGCTACAGAGGACGCTTTACAAAATCACCGCCAAAATAACTACTTTTGCCATATATTGGCTTATGAGACCTACGGAGACCTGATTTTGGTGTCTTATATCAGGGGCCAGCCATCTAGAATTTAAAAATGGCCGCAAAGAAATCAACATTTTTATCTATAACTCGGGCTTTTAAAAAAAAGTAGTCATAATTTTGGTGGCTATATCCATGTTTAATGGTCAACAAATCAATGTAAATAGTAATAATTAACAATTTAACTCAAGTAATTATAATCAAGAAGGCATAAAACTAAAACAGTGTCACAGTGGCCTCTGATGCTCAAACTTGAGCCTGAATATGACTGTGGATCATCAATTAGATGCAGTGATGTTCTATATACTTAGGTTGAAATGAACAGAGATTTCCACAAACTCCCCTAGAACAAGGAGATGGTTGTGGACTTGTGAAGGTAAAGCAAAGTAAATGTCATTCATAATAATTTATTTTACATTTCAGAATAAGTCTAAAGAGTCCTAATCAACCCTTAATGATGGAATTCATTCAACTTTCAAGTCAAGTCACGTCATGTCTTGAAGCCATTATGTATGACAAGGAAAGGTGTGTCATGTGTCAAGAGGCATCACAATAGAAATTGGTCAGCACATCCAATGGTTGTAAATGAATATGGGAGGCTAGTGAAATACTGTGAGACATTTAACAGAGCAGAGGTTTTGGCAGAGCGTATATGATGTATTGACCCCATATAAGTGTGTGACAGTGTGATGAGACAAAGTTTTAACAGTTAGGACTTTGATTTAGATGATAAATTTAGGGATGCTAAAGAACTGAAACAGGTATGCTGCACTATGAAAATACCTGAACCAATTGGTAGGTTTTTTAGATATCTCTACAATTTCAACCCTTTGACATATCCCAAAGCAGCTGAAGCTGTAATAATGAAAGTAGACACTGCAGATGAAGATAATGATGAAGAATTAGATGACACAGATGAATCTGAGAATGGTGAGAATCAAGATAATCAAAATTGTGAACAAACTGCTGGTGGTTCCCTATTTACTCAATGATTCAGAAAGATCCAAGCTCTGTTCCAGACCTTGTGCTATGTACATCATCATGGCAGAAAGTGAACACCAATGCATATAATGAATGCTGAATCAGCTCACAGTCTTGGACGTAGAGAAAAATCCTTACTACCACTTTGAACCTCCACAGGCTCACACTAAGCTATACAGAATTACGGCAATATCAATATGACACTGCATTCTACACTGCACAGCAGAACGAGCAGACTGTGGCATTACCAGCCAATTTTGATCCTGAAGAATTTACATCAGCAAATGTCGATAACTATAATCTCGAAGGAGCTAATGTATTTGAGCATGACACAGTGTGCGTACTTTATTATAAGCCCAGTTTCCAGCTACTTAAGCCATAACAATCTGAAACTGTGGTTGAGCATGGCCCATAAACGTTTGAGGAAACCCCACCCTGCCAAATACTTCAAGAGTTTGCAGCTCCAGTGAAATAACCAGATCTCCCAAATCTATCCTTTATTTGCATTCCATGCCTTCTTGGAGTACCAGTAATGCCATCTGGACAGACAAAACTGTTCCACTGAAGCATGTAGCATTCTTTCCCATACTAGCATATCCTGTCACATGGTATTGTTCTGTATACACACAGACGAAGAATCTGGTGGCAATTTGCTCACAACTGGTCCAGTCCCAGCTTCTTGTTTAGGCAGATGAAAAAGTGTACTGCATGGTGAAGGCGATCCAACTTATGTGAGAAGCAGAATTCGTCTTGTATATATTCTTGGAGCCTTCCACACTGTCATGACACTGCTAAAATGCATAGAAGGAGTTTGGAAGGGAGTGGTGCTGAGAATGTGTAGCTAGAAGCAGGAGCTTATGGTCCAACAGTGATTCAAAACTCTATTCTTAATGGGGGTCACTTCAATCGTTCACTAGAGGCACAGAAACTCCTGGCTGAATCAATGCAACTCCTTCTGTACAAGGACATCTTTATGGAGAAAGGTTTTACAAGTTACTCTCAAGAACTAGATATCTTAGGTGAGCTGAGGAAAAGCACTGTAACTGGAAATACAATAGAGAGTAGAAGACCCTCGGAGATGTTCCATATGTAGTCATCCAACTAGTCAGTGATCTGAAGAGTTTCGTAGAGTCAAGATCTTCCACAAAAAAGAACTTCTAATTCTGGTGTCAGTTTCTGGAATGGCATGAAATAACTCTTGATCTGTTGCGAGCTGACCTAGAAAATCATTCTGGACATCAAGCCAGAACAAAGAGCAGCTGGAAAAACTAATCTTTGGATACTTGAGTGAAAGGCCTTCAAAAATGCACGGGGAGCCGACCATTCTCAACCAGCTATGCATGGACAGTGATGAATTGCAATGAATAAAGATCCACAATGGAACAGGAAATATCACGCAATACCTGCAGTGCTAAGTTGAAGAGGTAGATCTCTGCATACCCTTGCACGTGCTAGATTGTCTCCGAGCAGGTTACAAAACATGCCCTATTATTTCATTTGACTACCTTTCTTCAAGAGGGTCTTCAGAAACTGTGGGTAAGGGCAGGGAGAGGCAACACTACTCATTTTGTCCCTCTTCACATATTGCATGCAAGATTGGGCCCTTGCATGTGTACAGTACTTCCATCACTACACAGCTTCACAGGATGTGACATCACCAGTAAAATAGGCACAGAGAATGCAGCTCTCAAGGCTGAACGTGTGCTTTACTTGCCAGGATTTGGCGCAACAGTTCCAATACTTTTTTCATTGATCCAGCAGGTGCATGTCGTAAATGCTGGAAACCACTCCTGCAATTTTGTCCAACTTCGAGCATATCAGCTTCACTTCTCAAAGTTAGCTTCACACCAGAATCTGCCACCGACAACTCAAGGTTGGAAACCTCACATCTAACGTGCATTTTTCAATGCAAATACCACCAGGCAGCTCCACATTGGAACAAGAGACCTAGATTCACTAGATTATGGTTTTGCACTTAAGAATGAAAATCTTTTCTACATCATGGAGATCTTTGGAACCATGTTGGAGTGCGGTGTGTCATTGTGGCAAATTTGCTAATGTAACTTGTCCTTGCCCTGTGGCGATGCTACAATGCAGCGTGTTTTGCAACCCAACCTACAACAATGCAAATCAAAAACCAAGTTAGCACTACATAAAACAAAGAAAGAAAGCAACAACTACTGGGTCAACAAATGCTCCTACTCCACCACATGGTACAAGAGAGCAACAAAACTTGAGCCCTCACCTGTATCCAAATACTCCCAAAACAACCTGGCTGTCACAATAGCTATACTCGGATTGGCTACAAGTGCTGCTGGGAAATTATTGAAAACCCCAGAAAAGAGTGCACACACTGTGGCAAGATAACAGATAAGGCCCTGTTGCATTATCTGTTAGAATGTCCGTAGACAAACAACTTAAGGAACGGAATAAACATGGATCTACAACACCCCAATGCTCCAGATCATGCAGCTCAAATAGTCAAGAAATTACTTGACAACCTGGACATCCATCACATCACCTTGCAGACTTTCGAACCATGAAGGTGATAAAACAACTCAAGATTTGTAACCTCTAACCTATGGGCTATCGTTTGGACAAGGGGCCCGTGCCAACACAAGGTTGGCTTTAATCTCAAACAACAACAACAACAACAATAACAAACAAGTGTTTTGCAAGTGTCAAAAGACAAATAACTAGAAATCCTCATAACTGATCTGATAAACAATAAATACCATATTGAAGAGATTTGTAAGATAAATCAATTGAAAATTGATCTTGCAATCAAAACCTAAACTTTAAGCTGAAAAGGATTCAGACAGTGAAAAGGAAAGGATATAGAGGCCCGGAAAAAGATAAAAATGATAGAAACAGATCCCCACTATGGAGCTGGAGAGCACTAAATAACTCCTATCTTGGCTAAGGAAAGACACTGCTGAGCTTGGGAAAGTGCCCACCAGTGGTAAAAACAAACCCCAAGTCTATGACACACTGCTCCCGAGAATGCCCAAGGGGCGAGGTTTCTTGTAACCGGAAAGGCCCAAAACTTCATAATTATAGCCATGAAATGAATACCACATGACTCTAGATGCATTTATATTCATGTGTGAATAAATAATTGACTAAAGCATGTGTATATTTCATCAGTTATGCACATTATATAAGTGAAAAACAAGAAGCTTTAACTTGCGTCGGCAGCATATTTTGACGGCGATTTTGAAAACCGCCATCAGTAGCAAAAGTTAGGCAAATTAAGATCAACCACTCAAATTTTTCTGAAAGCCCTCGATGTGTAGAACAAGAAAATCATGGTTGATTGACTAAAACAGAGATGGCAAGGAAGTCCTCCCTTGAGCATAGAGTTAAACAGGTGTGGATGGATACATCGTTTGTCAATTAGTATGAGTAGACTCGAGAAGACAAGGAGGGGTTGAAAAGTCTTTACCACTACATTGCTTCATGCTATAAAACTTTTCTAATATCGAATGAAATACTTTTGCATGTTCGAATTAGCTAACCCCCTTCATATTTTTTATCTCTGCAAACTTTGCTTTCCTTTTTTAATGAAATTACCAATTAAATGCAAAACAACCAAAAGATATAATTTATTTCTTTCTAAAAATCTAACATCATTTAAATTAATTCGGAGAAAAAATAATTATTCTTACTCAACGTTCAAAAATAATATAGAAAAATAGCACATTTACAAGCTTCTCTTCTAAGAAAATGCCAACTCTGCATTATA
>JAXCGZ010012291.1:20000-32468 GCA_037179515.1 Halocaridina rubra | reverse complement strand
GAGAGAGAGAGAGAGAGAGAGAGAGAGAGAGAGAGAGAGAGAGAGAGAGAGAGAGAGAGAGAGAGAGAGAGAGAGAGAGAGAGAGAGAGATATTCATAGTCCACTGTAGTATGCACCAAATGCACATTTAAATCACTGAGCTTAACATTTCCCAGAGAAAATCCTGACGAGGTATGAGTAAGTAGAACAAACCTCTATATAGATTTATTTCTTGTGAGTAAAATAAGATTAACAAAACTCTAGCTCAGGACAAAGATATTTTCACTAAAGGAAGCACATTCGCGACCACCAACAATTATCAGAGGACCATATACAATTCTTCCAAGCTTTAATCGCACTTTGAACTTATAGAAACATTATTATTACTTTAATATTGACAAATTGGCATTCAGTCAGTTTTCTGTTTTGTTACTACATAAGAATTGGCAGTTGAGATTCGAGTCATTTATAATTTAAGTGGGTGAACTCTGTCGCACATCTAAGTTGTTTATGGAATATATGCTAGAATATATGCTAGAATATTAAAGGAATGCAACGAAGAGCTTAGTTGTCCTCTAACTGCATTATTTAATAATTCAATAAAATTAGGATCGGTACCCATGGAGTGGAAATTGGCAGATGTGGTACCAATATTTAAAAAAGGAGAACGTGTTAAAAAGAATAATTATAGGCCGGTAAGTTTAACGTCAACAGTGGGTAAGATTCTAGAATCCATAATTGCGAACAAAATAAGGGCACATCTAGAATTACACAGACTGATAAAACTTTCACAACACGGGTTTCTTAAGGGTTTTTCGTGCCTTACAAACTTACTGTCTTTTTATTCAGAAGTTTACGAGGCAGTAGATTGTGGCAAAGAATATGATACAATATATCTAGATTTTAGCAAAGCTTTTGATAGAGTTCCTCACAAAAGATTAGTTAAAAAGCTGGAAGCTCATGGTATAGGAGGAGCTGTGCTCAGATGGATCAAACAATGGTTAAAAGACAGAAAACAGAGGGTTTGCATAAATGGAGAGAAATCAGAGTGGGGCTCGGTTACAAGCGGGGTACCACAAGGCTCGGTACTGGGTCCTCTATTATTCATCGTATATCTAAATGATCTGGATTCGGATATCAGTAGTAACCTAAGTAAATTCGCAGACGACACTAAAATAGGTAGAACTATAAATGGAAAAGAAGACATTCATGCTTTACAGGAAGATCTAAATAGATTATCTGAATGGTCGGACAAATGGCAAATGGAATTTAATGTTGAAAAATGTAAAGTAGTTAAAATGGGTACTATAAAAGACAATACTAGTTATAAGCTAAATAACCATGAAATCATGAGTTCTCAGTGTGAAAGGGATTTGGGAGTTCTTGTGAGTAGTAGTCTTAAGCCAAGAGAGCAATGCACAGCAGTCAGAAATAAAGCAAACAGAATTTTAGGATTTATCTCAAGAAGCGTCAGCAATAGGACGGAAAAAGTTATTTTGCAGCTCTATCTTGCATTAGTTAGGCCCCATTTAGATTATGCTGTGCAATTCTGGTCACCCTATTATAGAATGGAAATTGAATCCTTGGAGAGAGTGCAACGAAGAATGACCAAGATGATACACAATATCAGAAATCTACCATATGAGGACAGATTAAAAAAACTTAATCTACATTCTCTAGAGAGGCGAAGAGTTAGGGGGGATATGATTGAAGTGTATAAATGGTTTAAAGGGATTAACAAGGGAGATATTAATAAAGTTTTAAAAATTCATGATCAAACCAGAACTCGTAATAATGGATTTAAGCTTGATAAATTTAGGTTCAGAAGGGAAATTGGTAAAAATTGGTTTGGTAATAGAGTAGCTGATGCATGGAACAAGCTTCCTAGTATGATAGTAAATGCCAATACCTTAGACACCTTCAAATGTAGATTAGATAGACATATGACAGAGGTAGGGTGGGTATGAATAGGTTAGTGCTTATTAGAAAAATCATAAAAAGAAAAACAGAATAAATAAGTAGAGTAGAATAGAATAGGTTAGACATGCTGAAAATACAATTCAAAAATGGAGCTGCCTCGTGTGTGCCAGTAGGCATGTTGCAGTGTCCTCTATTCTTATGTTCTTATGTTCTTATAAGTTTATCTGCAAATATTATGAAAATGAAATTAGAAAGCAGAATCACTTTTAGGACCAATTCTTCTAGATAGGGAGTCACACTCGTCTTGTAGGTTACATTCCAAGAGCTTAGCTCTTTTTATACACATTGCAATATCCTGTTATAATTGAAATAAAAGAAAATGAGTCAGGTCTCCTGATAAAATAAAAGCATCACGAAAAGTAATTATGATTACCTTACTGTTATTATTATTATTATTATTATTATTATTATTATTATTATTATTATTATTATTATTATTATTATTATTATTATTATTATTAATATAAATATTATAATAATAATAATTATTAATATTACTGTTATTATTGGAGTTGTTGTAGCAATAGTCATTTAAATCTTAGAAATTACTAAGCACATATATCATTCATGCACACATACGCACTTGCCTATTACACAAATCGCTAAAGGCATCATGTCTTCTCGTCGCAGACTTGTAAATTGCTTTAATATGTATGTCAAAATATTATTGCGTGCTATGTAGTGATGTATATGGTTATGCTTACGTATTACATAGATATGTTGTTATATTCATATATGTGAATTGCTTTGTGCATATAAGTATTTAGTATTAACTGAGATATAACTAAATTCCAACTTTGCCATAAACATCTAATCATGGATATAATCTAAAATTAAATATTGACTCAGAGTGATATTCAACTTTTATCCTTTACAAATGGGATTTTTACAGGTCATTTTAAGCAGTCAGAAACATATTGATAAAAGTCGAGATTACACATTCCTTCATCCTTGGCTTGGAACGGGTCTTCTTACTGCCACAGGTGAGAAACGCTTAAATGAGGTTAAACGACCGTTTACAGAATAAAATTTATGAAAGATTAGCTTATTCCATCAGAGCTGCCCATGTTCATTTACTCATTAAGGGAAAACAAGTGAATCCCATGGTAATTGACATAAATTATTAGAGAATTATAGTTGTTTCAAAGACCCTTAACCATCTTTTAATAAGAAGTTAAGCTGATGAATAGTTTATCCTGTGCTAAAATACAAAAATTGAAGCATACCACAAAAATACATAAGCTGTTGGATATTACTGACCTAAATAATCACTCCATTTTCGTTACTGGCAAATATAATTATCTTTATCGGGCATCAATATTCAATGCGTATTTCTACTGCATGATATATAAGTTTCTCTTCTTCTACAGGAGGAAAATGGTTCTCAAGAAGAAAAATGCTGACACCTGCTTTCCATTTCAAGATATTGGAGGATTTCGTGGACATCTTTAACACTCAAAGTAATGTAATGGTCAACAAGTTGAAGAAAAAAGCTAATGGAGAAACTTTTGATATTTTCCCATACATCACACTCTGCGCCCTAGACATCATATGTGGTAGGTACAATTCAGTCATCGTTTTGGACATATATAGACGCAGAGACAGATGCATAATTATCCTGACCTCAGTCCAACAAACCAGTCCTTAAGAGTCAGATCGATAGTGACATTATACACTATTACATGAAGTTTAAACGATGTGACCGAAGCAGCTTCTTCCCTCTCCATCTTGACAACAAGGAGCATAACCTCTACATGAATATATTCTATAAACACAGAGAGCTCAATGGCATCATTTGCTTTAAAGGTTTGCTGATATTAGCCAATTTTCCCTGATTTAGTTCGCTAACGATAGTCAAATATCACCAACTACTTTGTATTTCATTTACATGTCATTCAAATTTTAATGTATTCTAACTTTTATTAAACTATACATTTATCATTGAAAATGTACGTCATTTTGTTCTTGCGTTTATCTAATATTATTTTTCTTGATTCACAGAAACTGCAATGGGACGCTGCATAAACGCTCAAGAAAACAGCGAATCTGATTATGTTAAAGCAGTCTATGGGTATGAATTTACTTGTATTTTATATTCAGAGATATTAATCTAATTATCAATAACAAAATAACATCAAATGTAAGTTTTAGTATACCAAATTAATCGGGGTTTCCGCTCGAATTTGCTCTGGAAGTCTGTAATTAGCAAAATTTAACATGGACAAAAATGCTAAGCTAAAAGTCCAACTACTTACAAGTGCAAATTTTACCCAAACGAAAATTCTTTCATAATAAGTACGAGCTCTTCAACTTTAAATATCCAAAAGCAGATTTAAGGAAAAACCCGAAATAATTATTTTTAAGATATGTTAACAAATAAAAAGAACGTGTGGCAGCCGTGGCCGGGTGGCACCGTGCGAGAGACTGATTTTCCGGGTCGTAGATTCGAGATCTGCCATGGCCTAAGGTTAGGAAAGGTATTCACTCAGGGTAACTGTCATACTCTGCCAAAGCCAAAAATTCCTTCACAAGGAGGCACTCTCCTAATCCTTTGTAGAAAAGGGAGTCCATGACATAAAACCGAAACCAGCCAATCCAGAAATAAAAATAACATTTACAGAAAATCTCTTACAGAATTGGTGCCATGATCCAGCAACGTCAGGCTAGGCCTTGGCTACAACCTAATATTCTCTATAGTCTTCTCGGTTACCGAAAGCAACATGATGCCTATCTCAAGGTACTACATGACATGTCCAATGGCACAATAAGGAAAAGAAGAAAGGAGTTTCAAGAGGGCAAGAGGACCCAAAATAATGCCACTACAGAAGACGACCTAATTGGTAGGCTGAGCATACACACTCTTAATACTGTGTCAAAACTACACATTAAATTTTGAGCTAAAAGTGAAAGAGGAAGTGCAATGTAATCTTTAGAAATGAAATATGATTTAAGCTTCGTAAGATATAATTTTTTTTTCTTTATTTCGTATAAATGACGTGCTTCATTATATTACTTCAGGAAAGAAGAAGAGATTAGCTTTCTTGGATTTGCTCCTGGAATCAGCTGAAAAAGATCCAAGCCTTACTACCGAGGACATCAGAGAGGAAGTTGATACTTTCATGTTTGAAGGACATGATACCACAGCTGCTGCTATCAACTGGTCCCTGTATCTTTTGGGATGTCATCCAGATCTTCAAGTGAGGGATTTTCAGAATTTTCTACTTGTTGCAGGGGAAATTTGTATAATTACAAGAGAATATCTAGCAACACTATGTACTTTATTGAATCTTTTGTAATGTTATCCATCAATTAAGGACTAACCTTGGACAATAAGGCAGAGACACTATCTGAAATAATCTAACAAGAGCAGACTATCAAGAATCCAGTTGTATATGTCCAAACAGTTTTTAGGGTCCTCCCTAGTTTTCTGTTTTGTCTTCTCCACTGACATCATTGTCATTTAGTTATAATAAAGATACTGAATATGTAAAATGCTCTCGTTTTTTATGACTGATGCTATAACGCTGATGGTCAATGTCTCTAATAAAAGTTTTCAAAAACAATTTCAGGCTCGCGTTCACGAGGAACTTGATGCTATCTTTGGTGATGACGACCGACCTGTCACAATGGCTGATCTCAGAGAAATGAAGTACACAGAAAATTGCATCAAAGAAGCATTAAGAATCTTCCCATCTGTGCCATTTATTGCTCGGGAGCTTCAAGAGGAAGCTATAATTGGTAAGAAAATGTAATTATTGCTTCAAGAGTTACTTTCAAACAAGCATTATTAGCATTCAGCTTTCATTCTAAGATAAATATACTGTGCTATGATACAACATAACAGAGAGTGCTTTAGCTAGAAGATCTTACATCACTTTAAGATTCATTAAGAAAATGGAACGAATGAGGATTCATGACCAGCTTGAAAACTTAATTTTTCTAATGGAACTTTACCCTCCATAGATAACTACCGTATCCCCGCTGGTACCACTGTTATGATTGTGACCTATCGACTGCACAGGGATCCTGAACAGTTTCCACGTCCAGAAGTCTTTGATCCTGACAGATTTTTACCTGAAAATGTCCAAAATCGCCATCCTTACGCTTATGTACCCTTCAGTGCTGGCCCTCGAAACTGCATTGGTACATATATATATATATATATATATATATATATATATATATATATATATATATATATATATATATATATATATATATATATATATATATATATATATATATATATATATATATATATATAATTTTTTTTTTTTTTTACATCTTATTTTTTCACTTATAATATTCACAAAGATTACCATATAACGACAAATTAACTTTTAAATGCTTATGGATTTCTGTTCTTGCATATGCATATGAATATTCTAAGAATTTAGGATGGATCTTTCAACATATCACTCATGATTAGGACTAGACAGTCTTGAAAAGAACGATGTTTATTTTGCACCAAAAGATAGGAGCTAAATACATGATACACGACAACTAAGCGTGTGCAAAAAGTACAAATCCAACTTGCAGAATGTAACAAGGATAGGAAGATCCTCCTCAAAAGGTCCATAAATGTACAGAAGTTTTAAGTGTTCGAGAGAGATCCAAAGTGATAGCTTTATCACAGCTTAATATTTGATTCTTACACAGGTCAGAAATTCGCCCTCATGGAAGAGAAGATAGTAGTGGCCAGTGTTCTTCGTCATTTCCGCGTGGAGAGCACCACCCGCAGAGAGGACCTCAAGCTCCTCGGAGAGCTCATCCTCAGACCGGAAAATGGAAATGCACTAAAGCTGTTTCCAAGGAAATAATGTGAAACTAATAGGAAGAAGTTATTTAGCTTGGTGCTTTTCTTTTTGGAAATTATGTAAAACATTTCGCTTAAATAGGGTTTAATTCGTTCTGTTCTGTTTTTCTACGTCATTTTTCTCCTTTTCCTTTAGGTTCATGTATTCATTATTTTTACTTACATCATCAGTATGATACTATACAGTTAGACCATTTTATATATATATATATATATATATATATATATATATATATATATATATATATATATATATATATATATATATATATATATATGCAAAGACGCAAAGACGCACACACAGACACCCATAACAAGATAATTTAGGTAGTCACAATTAAATGACTCCTCTGGAAAAAAGGTGTTACTATCTAGCTCGAAGATACTGAGAATTACCCAGTGTGAACAAATCCTCTTATTTTCATTAAGTATTCGAAGGTTTTTTTTTTTTATTATTATAACTGAGTAAATAGTAATAAAAAAAATGGTTATTTTAGGCATTCTAAACATATATCCTGTCTAATTTAGTACTTTTCTTTAGAAAAAGAAGAAGTCAGTCTTAGGCCAGATTTCTTAAACAGTGTAAACCTAGGATACCATATTGTTAGTTAGCTAGACACAATAGATTATTTAGATTTCATAAACGCATCTAACGCAGTTCTGTGTATGCCTAGGATCCCGTACGGGATCCTAACCATACAATTAACCACGTCAGATGCGTTTATGAAATCCATTTGTGTTTGTCTAGCTAACTAACAATATGGTATCCTAGGTTTACACTGTTTAAGAAATCGCTGCTTATTTTATTCTGAGAGCAGCAAATATTCCTCAGCCCATGGCATTTCCATTCAATTAGTAATTATAATGTTCCATAATATATTTTCTTATAGAGTATATTTACATATAATATTACATAGGCATAATGTTAGATTATAGATAAAGCATTTATTGCATCAATTTCATTTACAGAACCATTTACTTCAACTGTACTGAAGAAAGTATTGAAGATGTGTATATATTCCCAATAAAAGTAGGAAATGTATCTTCTGTTTCTTTCATCTTAATCAAATAAGTTTTTCTCTGTACTTTATTAAATAATAATAATAATAATAATAATAATAATAATAATAATAATAATAATAATAATAATAATAATAATAATAATAATAATAATAATAATAATAATAATAATAATAATAATAATAACGGTGATGGCGGACATTACAAACATTTAGTATAAGAGCTAAAGTAAGGTCTATATCACATATCAATATAAAATCCAGGAACAATTAAAGCAGTGCTGGGATGCACTATGCCAATTGAAAACAGTTTTGAGAGCGTATGTAATACGGAAATCATGCAAAATATTCTGAAAAACGACTAAGAGAAACTCAAAGGTTATCAGAAACGGGTAGAACTACTCCTTGGGCAGTAAAATCTGCTGTACCTTCCTCTCTGAAATGGTTCTTACCATGATGAAGGAGCTAGATGGGCAGTAAAATCTGCTGTACCTTCCTCTCTGAAATGGTTCTTGATCTCGAGACCATGATTAAGGAGCTAGATGAATGCACCTGCCCACGCCCTCTTCAGTAATTGTTCATTCTGCACAGTGATGAATGACATTTAGCATGGTCATTTAATGATCATGCTCAATGTCATTCATCACTGTACAGAATGAACAATTACTGAAGCGGGAGTGAGCAGGTGAATTCTTCTAGCTCCTTCATCATGGTCTCGAGCTCAAGAACCATTTCAGAGAGGAAGGTACAGCAGATTTTACTGCCCATCTAGCTCCTTCATCATGGTCTCGAGATCAAGAACCATTTCAGAGAGGAAGGTACAGCAGATTTTACTGCCCATCTAGCCCCTTCATCATGGTCTCGAGATCAAGAACCATTTCAGAGAGGAAGGTACAGCATCAAACTTGAAACCACCTTCTCAGAGAAAGTGACGTATCCAATCAAGTGATGAATGTCATCAAACAGGTCATCAATAATGTAATGGCTAGACAATGACCAAACATGATTAAAAGCATAAAATCTGAATATCAGAACCCCTTGATACCAAAAATTTCACATTTATCCATGCCAAAAATATCACGAAGAAGAAAACGTGATTTACAAAATAAAAAAAAATATCGAAGTTCAGTGTCTTTAGAATTATTTAAAACAATGGTTGTAAAAGAGTTAATTCTACTAAAGTATTGCTGAACAAAAGAGGATCTATCATGTCCTTAGTACTTAGTGTGGTAGCATCGCTCGTTTCACAAAACTGCCATCTTGAGGGACATGATCAGAGCAGCATCTCACAGAGAGCAAGCTCGAAGATTCCAGTGTCAAACTCAAAAGCCTCCAACACATCTTGAATTCGTAAGTGCGACGAATTCAGTCCTACAATGATGAGTGTAAGTTTGTAATAGTCTCAAAAAGGAGTGAGATTACTGAAATTTACAAAAGTAACAAAAAATAAACATGATGCGTTAGCTGCCTGCATCCGTCCCCTGCTGCCGATACCGTGTAACATTGGCCAAGCGGCCTCATCTCATGTGTACTGTGTGGAGGAGATAAGTAGCTCTCGAATTGGTCGCTGTAGCGACTGCTTCTTCCCATCCACCTCCAGATTTTAAAACTCTCATTCTCCTTCTGTCTTTCCTAATTCTTATGACCTTTCCTCCTTCAAAAAACGTATATATCGTCATCTCAGGGCCTAATCTTCCCATATCTCTAGGTCTTCCTTATTTAAACTATTCTTTCAGCCTGTTCTTTTCCTAATGTGCTTCATTTTATTCCTGCCTTGTCCTTAAACTTCTACTTTTTCTCCGTCTCAATCTTTTCTTGGTGCCCGGGCCTGTTGAGGACAATTTTCTTGCCTGTCCCGGTATCACACTCATAAAAGTAAAATGTTTAAAGTTAGGTAGAGAAATGCAACCCAACGAAATGTAAAAGAACCATTCTGTACAGTAGCTGCAATAGATATTACACCAGTGTTAGCAATATATCAGTTACAAATAGGTTTTCAGAATTCCTAAACTTATCAACCACAAAAATGTTTTAAGTCTGAACGCAGGACTCTGCTAATGACACTCTCCTTCACTGGGGGCTGTCAAATATAAGCCAATGTGGAGTGAATTTCAAAAAGGGCTTAACTAAGAATTAAAAGTAGGGACTAAACTTAAGTCTACTAATTTCACCCATGTGCAAGATAAAAATATTCTACATTATGTCTCTTCAAATGAATCTTGATTGAGTTTCATTGTCAAGGTTCTTAAATAAGCAATAAAGAATATTTATTCCGTTAGGCTAGTCAGTAAGAATACTAAATAAAAGGAAAAAAAATATAATATGAGGAATATTTGTTCCACTAAAGTTCACAAACTTTAAGATACAGGCACTCTCAAGAGAGAATTTTGAGTAAAAGGGTAGTGTACATTTGGTCACAAAAACAAAGGATCCAAGAGCTGAAATATAGCCTGATCCACCTGAGATATTGGGCGATAAAATTTTTGCTTGGTAACACGTCGATTTGATTAGGTGACGTCCTTCCTAATTTATATACTTGTATAAGTATCTATCAAGCTTTGACCTTAATTATACTATTTGAATCTTTAAAATAGAAAAATAAATAATAATAATAATAATAATAATAATAATAATAATAATAATAACAATAATAATAATAATAATAATAATAATAATAATAATAATAATAATAATAATAATAATAATAATAATAATAATAATAATAATAATAATAATAATAATAATAATAATAATGCTTATGATGATGATAATAATCGAATTACTGATAGATTTACGTAACCATTTCTTTAAGTAGTTCGGTGTCTTTCACAAGAAAAAAAGATAATTTCCAACCCAATATGACCCAAGTATCGTAAAGCATATACATGAGAAAATTCCTTGCAGTGAGAGAAATTTTCACACATATATGCCCTGTGCGTCGTATGAAGAGACTACGAGGGATATAAAAACTTAGGTATGGCAATTCCTTGATCCTTCCATTTCCATTTTGTAGCATGGAACAACGCTACTTCTGTTCGTTTCTAACAACTGTGACGACTTTTAGCATTATAGGTACGGTTTGCTCTGTGATTATCGCTCAACGATGATCGTTCATGGCTCAACGATGATCGTCAAATGATTATCTAGAGGGCTAATTCTTTGTTTTTGAATGGGGCTGTTTTGCTTTGGACGACTGCCGCTGCTTAAGGTACGTTTTGCTCGGTAGGATTATCGTTCAACGATGATCGTTCATGGCTCAACGATGATCGCCAAGCGATTATCTAGAGAACTAATTCTTTGTTTTTGAATGAGACTATTTTGCTTCGAGCGACATACCCAGATTAAAGTACGTTTTGCTTGGTGCGATTATCGCTCAACGATAATCGTTCATGGCTCAACGATGATCGTCAAACAATTATCTAGAGCGTTAATTCTTTGTTTTTGAATGGGGATGCTTTGCTTCTAGCGACTGCCGCGGCAGTAGCTCGAAGCAAAACAGCCTTATTCAAAAACACAAAGAACTAGCGCTCTAGATAATCTTTTGACGATCATCGTTGAGCGATAATCGCACCAAGCAAAACGTACCTTAAGCTGGGTATGTCGCTCGAAGCAAAACAGCCCCATTCAAAACAATTAATTAGTACTCTAGATAATCGTTTGACGATCATCGTTGAGCCAATGAACGATCATCGTTGAACGATAATCGCACCGAGCAAAACGCACCTTAAGCAGGGTATGTCGTTTAGACTGGAAGTAAAATGTTAATGACTACACAATAACTGAGCAAATCGTTAGGATGGGATTGGAAAGGAGAAGGAGAATTAACTGAGGACCTGACCTAAAACAATATAGATAAGGTTGAAGAGACAGATAAGTAAAAAGAAAAACAGTAAACTGAGGTTATTTTTATCAAGAGATAAATAGTACTTATGTGAAATAACTTCATCATAAAAAAAAAAGATAATTACATAAATACTTACGATGATATCGAGTACTTAAGTCTATCTGTTACATATTCTTAATGTTTTTCTCGTCTCAAGGACGAAAAAATTAAAAATAAGTTCATTTATCTTGCAAGACCAGTTTCTTTTGACGAGATACAAGTGATCAGGTAAGACGTGTGAATGAAAGAATGAGAAATATACATAAAAATATATTAAACAATCTTCATAAGGATGTGACAGTTTTTAACACTTAAGTATAATAATCTTTTATGGAGTACAGGGTGACCCATAAGTTTGACCACTTTGGTAAAATGCATATTTGTAATAGTTTTATTTTAATAATAATACAGTAATTCTAGTCAATTAGGCGTAATGGTAGAATGCTCGGCTCTGGAGTAAATGACCAGCGACTGAACCCACCGTGGGGCTTTAAGAAAGGCATCCGGCCTTAATTTTCCAGCACTAATATTGTGTTCACTTCTATGGTGAGGACTAATTGTGACAAGTAAAACTAGGATTTTTAACATATTCAACTTGATATTCACCATTAGCACTGCATGTTTAATGTGCTTTGCGAAATACTGATGAACGCGATGAATTACCTACAGCCATATTTCCGTCGATCTGTTCATTCATAGAGGATGTGTTTCTTCAGATGCTTTATAACTATGGTTTTCAATGAATGCACCTTTTTCTTCAGCGTGCTGCAAAAGAAAGAATGAAGGGGATT
>JAXCGZ010012290.1:0-32500 GCA_037179515.1 Halocaridina rubra | reverse complement strand
ATTAATCAAACGGCTAACTACACAAAGTGATCTAAGTGGACTAAAAATCAATAAAGAAAAGAGTAAAATTTTATTTTTCAACAGCAGAGTAAGACCAGAATGCATCAGTGACATAAATGTAACAAATAAAATTAAATATCTAGGAGAGACAGTGACAAATCAGAAGAATTGCTTGAAAGCACATACAGAAAAAAAATAGGAAACTAACAAATACAACGTATTCAATAGTCCACCAAAGCTAGAATAAAATTTTAATAGGAAACAATTTTTGGAAGAAAATATGCTTACCATTTTTGTTATACGCTTCCAGTACCATAGGGTACACAAAGACTAAACTTGAAACCCTGCAAATAACTGAGAAGTCGATGGGTAGACAGATACTGGGAGCACCAATATATGCCCAAACAACTACACTGAGAGGAAACATAGGTCCAAGTACCATGGAAGTAAGAATAAGATCAATTCAGTTAAATTTCCTCAAGTATATAGAAGAAAAGCAAAGCAATGAACTCATGACAAAAGACGAAACATGAAATAGGATTACTGGGCAATATCTACTAAAGTATTAATGTATAAGTAAATATCACCTATGCAAAACTAAAATCTATTTCGAAACAATATATGGGAAAGGAAAATAAAAAAACTATGTTCTTAGTAAATGCATAAATGAATGACAAGAAAAGTCAAGCTTCAACATTTATTCCAAATGGAAACAGTATTGACAAGTGAAGAAAAGGTAAACGATAATAGCAGCATCAGTTTATTTTTTTTTTTCAAAGCAAGAACAAACAATTCACAATTGAACAACAGAAATAGGCCCAAGAACGATGACACAAAGTGTTTAAATTGCGAAAGTGTGATAGAAGACCTAAGTCATTTCATTTTGTGGTGTACAGGTTATAACGAATTAAGAGTCTGTAATTAGGCAAGACTTTGATTACGAGTTTACCTATATCTGAGACATTTTAGACGTTAAAAAATCTCTGTTTAATTATAATTTGCTTTATTTTGCCATATATCAAATTGCCAACAGTAAGGATGTAATATTATTACTGGTATGATGATTAATTTGAGCTTGTTTGTATTTAGGTTGCTATGGATAGGATAGGTGGGGGGGAAGGAGGGGGGATAAAGGATATGAAGGAATTGGTGGGAAAAACACGAAAATTAAATATAGTAAGAGATAGAGAGAGGCAAACCCTCCTACTAAGTGTATTTTTTTTTCCTAACGTGGCTATAGATTTACTTGACCCCCACGGCCCAGGCATGACTCTCCTTTTGTTGTTAATATTTAGGTTGTAGCATGAAGTTATTATATATATCTCAGAACCCTGTGCACTGACCATTCATCATTCTCCTATAAAAACACTAAATCTTAAACGGGCTTGATTTAAGCTATTAAGTATATGACTTATTAAGTATGCAGTGTTAGTAAAAATTATTAACTTATCCATATTAAATTAACCTACTTTGTTCACATGTTTATTGAATTATTTACTTTTTGTCAGTAGTCAACACTGCATTGTTAAAGTCCTATTTTACGGGTCCTCCATGACCAGTTCCACCTATCCTTGGGTGGAGATCCACTCCAACCAACCAATGTCCCTATGCTGTAATAATGTATTATGTTCTTTATTCAATTTAGCTTAATTTTTATATTTCATTTATATTTTACTGCCATCTTTATTTTAATATCAATTACTTATTTCAAAGATGTATAAGCACTGAATAATTACACAAGTTTATTTTTTCAATGCCACCTGGTGCTGACCGCAAGGTCATAAAAAAAAAAAAAAAAAAAAAAAAAAAAAAAAATATATATATATATATATATATATATATATATATATATATATATATATATATATATATATATATATATATATATATATATATATATATATATATATATATATATATATATATATATATATATATTAGCCTAACAACGAAAGAAAGGTTGTGCCGCGCCTTTACAAGCCAAAGAACCCCTGCTTCAACAGTCATATTCATGACGATGAATACCAAATAGAACGGGTATTTTTTCGAAAAAGATAAATGAGAAAAAAAAGATTAACCTTTATATAAATTTTGGATATATATATATATATATATATATATATATATATATATATATATATATATATATATATATATATATATATATATATATATATATATATATATATATATATATATATATAAGAGAGAGAGAGAGAGAGAGAGAGAGAGAGAGAGAGAGAGAGAGAGAGCGCATTTTATAGAGAAGATTCATTAAGAGAAGACTTCTTTGGATCTCTGCAGCAATGGAAACACATAAATAAGTGTAAGGTAGAAGTAATGCAGCTCAGCAGCAGGACAAGCAAACATCTTCATAGGGGCTCAGCAACAACAATGTATATATTTTACGTTATAGCCTACAGTAAACCAGTAATACATATCTGGCGCTGAGTGCATGAACATCTAACTACGCACAAACGACATACTTGAATACTTAGATATAGTACACCCCTCCATGCCTTGTAGATAAAACTCGGCAATAAAAACATAAACAAAATACAAGACCTTTCCAAGTAAAAAAATCATCTAACAAAATCCAATATGTAACTCCACTTAGCAATATATATATATATATATATATATATATATATATATATATATATATATATATATATATATATATATATATATATATATATATATATATATATATATATCAACAGAAAACATTACTGATTCACATATTATAAATTCAGTCTATCTACTGGTTTACGTTTTCGATTTAAACGTCTCGCTACAGGTATTTGCTCTGGACTACTATTGCTACTATCAGAATTTGCCTCAGGACTGAAATTTGAGTTAACTGTGTGTGTAACCCTGAGAATATCAGCCATATTACTTGTACTATGACAATTAAAATTTTCAGTCTTATTCAAATAACGGTAAACATCAGTACTACTCCTTTTTACTAATTCAAACTCACTATGGGTATTATATTCCTCTATATCAGCAAAGTTAGGTTTGACCTGCATGAACATTTGGTCAAAATGCCTTTGAAGAATAATAGCATCTTCACCCCTAATCTTGCATGGAACAGGTCCAGTACATTCTTCTACAACACCAGATAAATTTGGAGGTCCTTGCCTAGAATAATTCTTAAAATATTCATGATCACCTACTTTAAACTCAGGAGGTGAATTTGTCTTAGCACCTTTATAATAATTGGCCTGATTTTCCCTGCTTCTTCATAATATGAATCTCAACATCAGGACATAAAAGATCAAACTTAGACTTAATCCTTCATTTCATTAAAAGTTCATAAGGAGCAACACCAGTTGCAGTATGAGGTGTAATCCTATATCAAAACAAAAACCTCAACAATTTCTCCTCAGCACATCCCTCACTTTTTTTCATATCCATCTTAAATATTTTCACTGCGGTCTCTGCTAAACCATTTGTAGAGGGATGATAAGGAGCACTTGTAACATGACGTGTTAAATTATTGCTTATAAAATCCTGAAATTCAATACCAACAAAAGCAAGACCATTATCACTGACAATGTCGGGCAGTCCGTGAGTAGCAAATAATTGTTGCAGTTTACATACAGTCACCTTAGGTCACTTTAGCAGGACAACCATGAGTTGGTATAACTTTAAGCCATTTAGAATAAGCATCCACAAAAATGAGAAACATATGACCCTCCAGAGGCCCCACATAATATAATGCGTAGCCTTGACCATGGCTTGCTAGGGAACTCCCATGCACGCAGTGTTTGTTTACCCGTACAGTTTGACCTGTATTATTGAAAAGTTTTGCATAAATGGAAACATCTCTCCAAATCTTTATCAATTTGAGGCCACCATACACAGCATCTTGCAAGACTTTTTATTTTCACAATACCTGGATGAGTATCATGTAAGTTCTCAGTTAAAGCATATTGTTCATGGGGTGGTATCACTACTCGGTTTCCCCACAAAAGACAAACTTACACAACAGTTAATTCATGTCTACAGTCATCATAAGGCTTTAAATTTTCATTACAATTCTGAGATACATTCTAACCTTGCAAAATATGGTAACGAATTTAAAGCATAGGATCACGATCCATCCAGCGATGAATGTCTGCAAAAGTTACTCCAGTAAAATTTATTCTATCCAGCAATAGAACTTCCTCACCAACATAAACTGAAATTTGAAAATGATTTTCCTGCTGTATAGGAAATCTTGATAAACAATCAAAGTTTGGAATATTACATTCTGGTCTATGCTCTAAGCTATAAGAGTAAGCAGATAAAAGTAAAGAACATCTAATTCGTCTACCTAATGCCATACGTGGTACTGCCATCTTTGCACTCAACATTCCTAACAAAGGTTTGTGATCCGTGAAAATGGCGAAATTCCTTCCTAATATATATATTTGTTAAGTTTGCATACAGACCATACAACTGGCAGGGCTTCTTTTTCTACCTGGACATAATTTTTCTCAGCTTTTGACAAAGTACTAGATGCAAATGTAATAAGTTTAAAAAATCCAGTAAAATCCCCTTGCTCTGAAACCGCTCCTAAACCATATGAGCTTGCATCACATGTCAAAACCAGAGGTTTATTAGGGTCACAGTGAACAAATAAATTGTTTGATTTTCAATAATTCTTTAGCCTGTAAAAAAGCTGTAGTTTCCTCATCACTCCAAATCCATTCTGTAGATTCTGATTCAAATTCATACAATGGAGCCATAATCTTGGACACATTTGGTAGAAATTTGTGGTAAAATTTTACCATACCACAGAATTTGCGTAATTCCTGCCTATTCTGGGGAACTGGTATATTCAGTATCGCTGTCACCATCTCAGCTGATGGATGAACACTTTGGGCAGATAAAGTATAACCTAGATAAGTAACTGTAGGTACATAAAAGTCACACTTCTCTCTTTTCAATTTCAAAGCACACTTTTGTAATTTACTTAGTACTTTTTCAAGAATCAAAAAACGTTTTCAACCGTGGGAGCAGTGATCAATATGTCATCTAAGTACACAGCAACATGTGGAATACTTTTGAAATTGTTCTCCATCACTCCCTGGAAAATACCTACAGCACCCTTCAAACCATACTGTAGTCTAGTAAACATATAAAGACCTTTGTGGGTATTTATTACCATATACCTTTGAGATTCCTCACTGAGTTCCAGTTGATGGTATGCATAGCTTAAATCAAGTTTAGTACAGTACTTTCCTTTTCCCAACATGGCAAAAATATCCTCAGAGGTTGGCAATGGATACTTCTCAAGTTCACAGACAGAGTTAAGGGTTTTGTTAAAATCAGTACATATCCTAATATTTTTTGCAATCACTCTTCAATACACTTACCGTGGGACTGGCTCATTCTGAAAAGCTATTGGCTTAATTATACCTAACATTTCAAATCTCTCCAGCTCTACATCAACCATTGGACATAAATAATAGGGTACTGGCCTAGCAGGCTTGTGGACAGGAACCGCTCCTGCTTTCACATTAATTGAAACCTTGAAATTTTTTAAACAACCTACACCATGTTCAAATACCTCTCCATATTTAGCTAAAGTTCATCTATTTCCCTTTTCTTATTTACATTAGCATTGTTAAAAATTAATTTCCAATTTAAATTAATTTCTAGCATCCAGTTTCTACCCAATAAAGAAGCTCGATCACCTTTAATTACTGCAATAGACAACCTGCGATATTTGTCATTATATATGACGTCAACCATAGCTATGCCTGCAATATCAAGTGGCTGTTTGTTATAATCCTGGACCTAGAGCATAATGTTTGCATTTAGTGATTCTTCAGAAGAGCTGCACCTGTATCAACCTCAAAATTAACATTATAATAATTAACCATCACATTAACAACATATTCACCATCATAACTACGAACAGCTTCAGCTGTAGACTGACATGGCAACTTACCAGACTCCTTCAGAGCAAAATATCATTCTCATGAGCTGCAATCTTTTTAGATACCTGAAAATCGTCATCAACTACTGAAATATTATCACATGCATTTAAATTCAGATTTGAAATTGCATCCGAAATTTGAACTCTATTGGATTCAGCAGACTGAAGTACACATTTGGCACTCTGAAGTTGTAGGCTAGTACTGCTAACATAATACTGTAACCTTGGTACCTTACCATCTTTATATACAACAGCTAAATGTTATATTCTATGGCATAACCTACATTTAGCAGTCTTGAATTTACATAAATTAGCTACATGTCCATCAGAATTACATCTAAAACATATTCTTATTACACTAACATCACTCGGGGCATTATTCAGCACTGAAACATCTCTCCTCTGTTGAATAGATCGTCCTCGGTGATGAAAGTTTTTAACAGCAGCTGGTTTACCCGAATAAAACACTTCACCATTTTTATGTCTATTAACATTATGAATAGCTATACTACCACTATCAGCTGAAAACTGTGCATTTGAAAACATAGTAGCATTAGTTTCATTTAATTCAGCTTCCTCAACAATTTTCACATCTTCTGAAAAAGTTAATTTTAATCCTGCAGCTGATTCCAAAATGTTGTTAGCTATACACCGAGAATTTACTCCTGCAATTAGCTGGTCCACTAACATTTGATCTAATATCTTTCCAAATTCACAGTATCAAGCAGTGCTTGAGACAAGGATAAAAATCCTGCAAAGATTCCCCCTGCTTCCTCATAACATGCCTGAATTTCGTCCGTTCCACTCGTGGGTTTTTCGTACCACCATATTGTTTTTTGATCACCTCTGCATAGGTTAACGCTGACGGAACTTTCGGCGATAGTAAATCTCTCAGTGCTTGATATTGGGTTGGAGATAGGTTCATAATAAGCATAGGTACCTTTCTTTTCATCTGCTACATGCTTCACTGTAAAATAACATTCAAATCTTACATGAAAACTGGAGAAATCTTACTCACCCTCACGAAAACGTGGGATCGCTGGTCCAGCCATCTCTCAGGTACGATTATATCTCATCGCCACTAAATAATGTAATATATTTGAGTACTTAACAAAGACTCAATATGAAAAGAGTTCTTTGGATCACTGCAGTAATGGAAACACATATAAATAAGTGTAAAGTAAAAGTAATGCAGCACAGCAGCAGGACAAGCAAATGTCTTCGTAGGAGCTCAACAACAACAACAATGTATATTATTTTCCACTCTAGCCTACAGTACACCAGTAATACATAGGTGGTGCTGACTGCATGAACATCTAACTATGCTCAAACTTTTAACATACTTGAATACTTAGATATATTACACCTTGTAACGGCATTTCTCCTCAAAATTTAACCTGAACCTTTCGACTGGAACGTATTCCCTTTTCTTGCAAAATACTTTGTTTTTTTAGCAGGTATGATCGTTACACTGAGTAAAAACCCTTTCTTATCTCAGACCGTGGATAGCCGCAAACCCACGACCTGACGACGCAAAGTTGCGAACGCTACCACTTTTCCACTGTGGAAGTCACGAATGTTTAAAAATTGTTCTGTCTGTGAAATATTGCATGTAATATAAATTACTAGGTTAATGGCCACAATGGTAGAAACAGTGAGTGCAGGTGAATTATGTGAAATACTTAAAGAGTCAGTGAATATTAACGAAAATGGTAAATTTGCAATTAGTGTGACCAGTGGCACCAAGCAAACTATTATAGGGTAACAGCAGATATTTCTACAAAGGCCAAAAGAAACACAAAGCACAGCTGTATAGCTGTTAACAATGTCGAAAAAAACTTAAATATGTAAAGAAGGAAAATCAATGGGTAAGTATGCATGTAAGGCCATGTCTGTGTATTCAAGAGCAGTGGAGGAACTTCAAGAGTTAGTGCCTGGAAGAGATCTAAGGGTGAATGGATTACCACTTATCTGTGGAAATGCATGTCAGTGGTTTGTAAAGGCAGAAAATACTCTCTTAGCATATCTAAGGATGGCCTTAAGGCACATGGGCAAAGAAATGTTCATAAATATTTTCATGACTGATGTGAGGCTTGAACTTCAAAATGTAAGGTAATAACAATGGGTACAAGTGCAAAAAGGCCCAAGCTTGACTACTCGGTGGCTGGAGTACAACTTCAAGAGACAGAAAATGAGAGAGATCTAGGAGTAAACATACTAGCAGATTTGTTTCCAGAAAAACATATAAATAGCATAGTAAGGGCAGCATATGCATTCTTATCAAATGTAAGGGTAGCCTTCTGGCACATGGACAAGGGAAAGTTCAGAAATATTTATGTAACCTATGTGAGGCCAAAACTTGAATATGCAGCCCCCTTTTGGAATCCGCACTTGAAAAAGCACATAGCTAAGCTTGAAAAAGTTCAAAGACATGCCTCGAAACTGGTGCCAGAAATACGTAATCTCAATTATGATGAGAGGCTGAGGAAATTAGACTTACCATCACTAGAAGCTAGAAGATTGAGAGGGGATATGGTGACTGTCTTTAAATTGCTTCATAGTTGTGATAGAGTGGATAGGGATCGATATTTTGATATGGCGGGCTCTAGAACTAGAGGTCATAGTTTGAAACTTCATAAGAAAACTTCTTTGAAGGAGGTAAAGAAATACTTTTTCAGTGTAAGAGTAGTTGATAATTGGAATTGGCTAAGCGAGGAGGTAGTTAATGCTATCTCAATCCATAGTTTTAAGGACAGGTATGATAATTATCACTAAGTAGAAAATGGAACCGATCAGGAGAGGGGAAGATACTAGCTATAGGCTCTTTCTCTTAAACATAATTAGGTAATCACAATTAGGTAAGTATCATATTTAAAAAGTCACTGGAGTCCGGGGAGATTCCAAGATGCTGGAAACAAGTAAATGTGATACCTGTCTTCAAAAAGGGAAGGAGGGATACGGCTCTGAACTATAGACCAGTTTCCTTGACCAGCATAGTTTGCAAAGTTATCGAGAAACTACTAAGGAAACATATCTCTTTTCACTTGGAATCCTTCAACTTTTTGTCAGTGAGGCAACATGGCTTCAGAGAAGGTAGATCAACAGTAACAAACTTATTAGAATTTTATCATGAGGTAAGCCGAATCTTACAGGAAAGAGAGGGCTGGGAAGATTGCACATTCCTAGACTTGCAGAAAGCGTTTGACACTGTTCCTCATGGGAGACTTATTAGGAAGCTGCAATCAATGGCTAGAATAGGTGGAAATGTTTTGGAATGGATAAAAACTTACTTAAAAGGAAGGGAACAGAGGGTTAGAGTAAGACACTCAGTGTCTGAAAGGAGAAGAGTTAGTAGTGGAGTTCCACAGGGTTCAGTTTTAGGGCCACTTTTGTTCCTTGTATATGTAAATGGCCTATATGTAAATTCATTCATGAATATGTTTGCAGATGATGCAAAGATTGTGAAGAAAGTAAAAAACGAGAACAATGGTAGAGAACTTCAGGAGGATCTAAATAATCTGCATGAGTGGTCAGAAAAGTGGCTAATGAAATTCAATACTTCAAAATGTAAGGTAATGAGAATGGGTACAAGTGCAAGAAGGCCCAAGCTTGACTACTCGGTGGCTGGAGTACAACTTCAAGAGACAGAAAATGAGAGATATCTAGGAGTAAACATATTGGCAGATTTGTCTCCAGAAATACATATAAATGACATAGTAAGGGCAGCATATGCCTTCTTATTAAATGTAAGGGTAGCCTTCAGGCACATGGACAAGGAAATGCTCAGAAATATTTATGTAACCTATGTGAGGCCAAAACTCGAATATGCAGCCCCCTTTTGGAATCCGCACTTGAAAAAGCACATAGCTAAGCTTGAAAAAGTTCAAAGACATGCCACGAAACTGGTGCCAGAAATACGCAATCTCAGTTATGATGAGAGGCTGAGGGAATTAGACTTACCATCACTGGTAGCTAGAAGAGTGAGGGGGGATATGGTGACAGTTTTTAAATTCCTTCATGGTTATGATAGAGTGGATAGGGATCGATATTTTGATATGGCTGGCTCTAGAACTAGAGGTCATAGTTTAAAGCTTCGTAAGAAAACTGCTTTGCAGGATGTAAGGAATTTTTCAGTGTAAGAGTAGTTGATAATTGGAATTCGCTAAGCGAGGAGGTAGTAAATGCTATCTCAATCCATAGTTTTAAGGACAGGTATGATAAGTATCACTAAGTATAAAATGGAACCGATCAGGAGACGGGAAGATACAAGCTTTGGGCTCTTTCCCTTAAACACAATTAGGTAATCACAGTTAGGTAATCACACACACACACACACACACACACACACACCTTCATGGTTATGATAGAGTGGATAGGGATCGATATTTTGATATGGCTGGCTCTAGAACTAGAGGTCATAGTTTGAAGCTTCGTAAGAAAACTTCTTTGCAGGATGTAAGGAAATACTTTTTCAGTGCAAGAGTAGTTGATAATTGGAATTGGTTAAGCGAGGAGGTAGTTAATGCTATCTCAATCCATAGTTTTAAGGACAGGTATGATAAGTATCACTAAGTCTAAAATGGAACCGATCAGGAGACGGGAAGATGCGAGCTTTGGGCTCTTTCCCGTAAACACAATTAGGTAATCACAATTAGGTAATCACACAGACACAGAAAATGAGAGAGATCTAGGAGTAAACATACTGGCAGATTTGTCTCCAGAAATACATATAAATGGCATAGAAAGGGCAGCATATGCATTCTTATCAAATGTAAGGGTAGCCTTCAGGCACATGGACAAGGAAATGCTCAGAAATATTTATGTAACCTATGTGAGGCCAAAACTCGAATATGCAGCCCCCTTTTGGAATCCGCACTTGAAAAAGCACATAGCTAAGCTTGAAAAAGTTCAAAGACATGCCACGAAACTGGTGCCAGAAATATGCAATCTCAGTTATGATGAGAGGCTGAGGGAATTAGACTTACCATCACTCGAAGCTAGAAGAGTTAGGGGGGATATGGTGACAGTCTTTAAATTCCTTCATGGTTATGATCGAGTGGATAGGGATCGATATTTTGATATGGCTGGCTCTAGAACTAGAGGTCATAGTTTGAAGCTTCGTAAGAAAACTTCTTTGCAGGATGTAAGGAAATACTTTTTCAGTGTAAGAGTAGTTGATAATTGGAATTCGCTAAGCGAGGAGGTAGTTAAAGCTATCTCAATCCATAGTTTCAAGGACAGGTATGATAAGTATCACTAAGTATAAAATGGAACCGATCAGGAGACGGGAAGATATGAGCTTTGGGCTCTTTCCCGTAAACACAATTAGGTAATCGCAATTAGGTAATCACAGGTTTTAAGCCTAAAGAGAGCGGATGGAAGCATCACTGAGATGGATGAAGAGATCTGCAAAGAATTTAGCAAGGAGTTTCAGTCAGTATTTACAGTAGAAAATTCCCTACCCCCTCAGATTGCAGAGATAGAAACTCAAGGGCCGGTATTAGAGAACATCAACCTTACAGCCACAGAGGTATGCAAAGTGCTGATGGAGTTAGATGTTCATAAAGCTACAGGTCCTGATGACATATCCCCTCATGTACTTAAAAAATGTGCAACCTCAATATCAGTGGCACTAAGTATCAAATTTAAAAAGTCATTTGAGTCAGGGGACATTCCAAGATGCTGGAAACAAGCAAACGTGATACCTATCTTCAAGAAGGGAAGGAGGGATACGGCTCTGAACTATAGACCAGTTTCCTTGGCCAGCATAGTTTGCAAAGTTATCGAGAAACTACTAAGGAAACATATTTCACTTCACTTGGAATCCTTCAACTTTTTGTCAGTGAGGCAACATGGCTTCAAAGAAGGTAGATCAACATTAACAAACTTATTAGAATTTTATGATGAGGTAAACCGAATCTTACAGGAAAGAGAGGGCTGGGCAGATTGCATATTCCTAGACTTCCAGAAAGCGTTTGACACTGTTCCAACACGTGGGAGACTTATTAGGAAGCTGCAATCAATGGCTAGAATAGGTGGAACAGTCTTGGAATGGATACAAACTTGCTTAGAAGGAAGGGAACAGAGGGTTAGAGTAAGACGCTCAGTGTCTGAATGGAGAAGAGTTAGTAGTGGAGTTCCACAGTGTCCAGTTTTAGGGCCTCTTTTGTTCCTTGTATATGTAAATGACCTACCAGAGTCTGTAAATTCATTCATGAATATGCTTGCAGATAATGCAAAGATTGTGAAGAAAGTAGGAAACGAGAACAATGGTAGAGAACTTCAGGAGGATCTAAATAATCTGCATGAGTGGTCAGAAAAGTGGCTAATGAAATTCAATACTTCAAAATGTAAGGTAATGAGAATGGGTACAAGTGCAAGAAGGCCCAAGCTTGACTACTCGGTGGCTGGAGTACAACTTCAAGAGACAGAAAATGAGAGATATCTAGGCGTAAACATATTGGCAGATTTATCTCCAGAAATACATATAAATGGCATAGTAAGGGCAGCATATGCATTCTCATCAAATGTAAGGGTAGCCTTCAGGCACATGGACAAGGAAATGTTCAGAAATATTTATGTAACCTATGTGAGGCCAAAACTCGAATATGCAGCCCCCTTTTGGAATCCACACTTGAAAAAGCACATAACTAAGCTTGAAAAAGTTCAGAGACATGCCACGAAGCTGGTGCCAGAAATACGCAATCTCAGTTATGATGAGAGGCTGAGGGAATTAGACTTACCATCACTGGTAGCCAGAAGATTGAGGGTGGATATGGTGACAGTCTTTAAATTCCTTGATGGTTATGATAGAGTGGATAGGGATCGATTTTTTGATATGGCAGGCTCTAGAACTAGAGGTCATAGTTTGAAACTTCATAAGAAAACTTCTTTGAAGGAGGTAAGGAAATACTTTTTTCATTGTAAGAATAGTTGATAATTGGAATTTGCTAAGCAAGGAGGTAGGTAATGCTATCTCAGTCCATATGATAAGTGTCACTAAGTAGAAAATTTAACTGATCAGGTGACAGGAAGATATGAGCTCTGGGCTCTTTCCCGTAAACACAATTAGGTAATCACAGTTTAGAAAAGAGTTTCAGGAGCTGAATATGGAACATGATGCCATGAAAACTTCCTTTGCTGATGCACGAAAGGGGAATGTGGCAGTAAAAGAGGCTGTAAAGGTGGTGGCACTGGAAAACATACAAACAGTTGACTATAAAGAGACAGTAATCGAAAAGATGAAAGACGTTGTGATGGGAAGGGCAAATTCCCTGATTAAACAGGCACTTGATAAAGAGAAGACAGTGGTAATCTCAGGCATAAGCCAATCCCAGGAGCTAACATGGCAGGGGAGACCTGAAGAAAATAAAGCTAGAGTTGTAGACGTGATAAGAAAGCTTGGAGTAGTTTGTGGTCTTGAGGATATTGTAAACATCCACCAACTAGGCAAATATTCAAAAGAAGGAAAGCAGAGACCAACAAAAGTAACCTTTTAGAGAGGGGAAACATGTAGAGAAATATTATTGAGAAAAAAAAGTCTAAAAGACCTTCAAGAATTCAGAGAAGTGTTCATTAGACGATACATAGCACAGGAAGAGATGGGAAAGATCAAAAACTTGTTGCAAGAGGCAAGAAGGTTAAAAGAGGAAAGAAATGAAGAAGAGTAGAAAAGTTTTCATTTAAGAGTTCTTCCAGACAAATGGGAGATAGAGAAGATAATGACAGAAGATCAGGGGATTGGGCCTCTTGAAGATTGTTATACTCAAATGCTGATGGATTAACTGGTAAGGCTGTAGAATTAAAGGATAGGATTCACAACAATAAGGCAGATATAGTAGTAATTAAAGAGACTAAGTTGAGTGAGGACATAAATAGTGTCACAGTTTTTCCTAAGGGCTTCAGAATATTAAGGGTTGAAAGATCTGAGAGGACTGATGGAGGGACAGCACTGCTGATAAGTGAAAGGATTCAATTTGAAGAAATAAACTTGGCTATAGAAAGTGACTTCAAGGAATTTCTTGTTGCCCGCATAAATACTGGGTCAGAAAGCATTATAATAACTGTTGTATATAACACACCAAGGAACCAAAATAGGCTAGAAGTTTATGAGGAAAGTCATATAGGTACTATTGAAGTCATAAACTCAGTTGTTAACATGGCGCGGGAGAGAATATGTACGATTTTGATTATCTGAGATTTTAATGCTAAAGTGATAGATTGGATAAATCTTGACCCACACAGTGGGGAGGACTCATTCAGGGCAAGACTCCTAGATTGCGTACAAGGGAATTTCCTACACCAACATGAAATGGAACCAACGAGGGCCAGAGGTTGGGATGAACCATCACTACTTAATCTAGTATTCACAGATAATGTGTTGCATATTGAAAAAATTGAGTATGAAGCACCAGTTGGAAAGAGTGACCACTGTGTGTTGTTGATGGAGTATGTCATTGAAGATATTCTGCCTGAGAGTAGAGGCACTGAGGACATGAGATGGAACTATCCGAAAGGAGATTACATCAAAATGAATGAGCTTTTTGCAGATATTGACTGGAGAACCTTATTTTACAACAAATCTGTACAAGAAATGTATGACATCTTTTGTGAGAAATTTGGGAAGATAGTAGATTGCTGCATACCTATCACCAAAGTAGGTGTAATTCATGCCAGAGAGAAATGGTTCGATAATGAGTGTAAAAGAGCTAAGGAGTGGAGAGACAAATTCTGGAAAAGGTATAGGAGGAGAAAAAACATAAATGCCTGGCAAACCTACAAAAGAGCAAGAAATGACTACCTAAGTAAAAGAAGAGAGGCAGAGAGAGACTATGAGAGGGACATCACCAGGAAGGCTAAAGAAAATCCCAAGCTTTTCCACAGCTTTATCAGAGGAAAACTGAAGGTAAAAGAACAGGTTTTGAGGTTTAAGAGAGAGGATGGAGGCATCCCTGAGACGGATGAAGAGATCTGATAAGAATTGAACAAGGAGTTTCAGTCAGTTTTTACAATACAAAATACCCCACCCCCTTAGATTGCAGAGATAAATGCTCAAGGGGCGGTATTATCGAACATCAACCTTACAGCCACAGAGGTATGCAAAGCGCTGATGGAGTTAGATGTTCATAAAGCTACAGGTCCTGATGATATATCCCCTCATGTACTTAAAAAATTCGCAAACTCAATATCAGTGGCATTAAGTATCATATTTAAAAAGTCACTGGAGTCAGGGGAGATTCCAAGATGCTGGAAACAAGCAAACGTGATACCTATATTCAAAAAAGGAAGGAGGGATACGGCTCTGAACTATAGACCAGTTTCCTTGACCAGCATAGTTTGCAAAGTTATGGAGAACGTACAAAGGAAACATATCTCTTTTCACTTGGATTTCTTCAACTCTTTGTCAGTGAGGTAACATGATTTCAGAGAAGGTAGATCAACAGTAACAATTTTATTAGAATTTTATGATGAGGTAAGCCGAATCTTACAGGAAAGAGAGGGCTGGGCAGATTGCATATTCCTAGACTTGCAGAAAGCGTTTGACACTGTTCCACATGGGAGACTTATTAGGAAGCTGCAAGCAATGGCTAGAATAAGTGGAAATGTCTTGGAATGGATAAAAACTTACTTAGAAGGAAAGTAACAGAGGTTTAGAGTAAGACACTCAGTGTCTGAATGGAGAAGAGCTAGTAGTGGAGTTCCACAGTGTTCAGGTTTAGAGCCACTTTTGTTCCTTGTATATGTAAATGGCCTATATGTAAATTAATTCATGAATATGTTTGCAGATGATGCAAAGATTGTGAAGAAAGTAGTAAATGAGAACAATGGTAGAGAACTTCAGGAAGATCAAAATAGTCTGCATGAGTGGTCAGAAAAGTGGCTAATGAAATTCAATACTTCAAAATGTAAGGTAATGAGAATGGGTACAAGTGCAAGAAGGCCCAAGCTTGACTACTCGGTGGCTGGAGTACAACTTCAAGAGACAGAAAATGAGAGAGATCTAGGGGTAAACATACTGGCAGATTTGTCTCCAGAAATACATATAAATGGCATAGTAAGGGCAGCATATGCCTTCTTATGAAATGTAAGGGTAGCCTTCAGGCACATGGACAAGGAAATGTTAAAAAATATTTATGGAACCTATGTGAGGCCAAAGCTCGAATATGCAGCCCCATTTTGGAATCCGCACTTGAAAAAGCACATAGCTAAACTTGAAAAAGTTCAAAGACATGCCACGAAACTGATGCCAGAAATACGTGATCTTAGTTATAATGAGAGACTTAGGGAATTAGACTTACTATCATTGGAAGCCAGAAGATTGAGGGTGGATATGGTGACAGTCATTAAATTCCTTCATGGCTATGATAAAGTGGATAGGGATGGATATTTTGATATGGCAGGCTCTAGAACTAGAGGTCATAATTTGAAGCTACGTAAGAAAACTTCTTTGCAGGATGTAAGGAAATACTTTTTCAGTGTAAGAGTAGTTGATAATTGGAATTGGCTAAGCGAGGAGGTAGTTAATGCTATCTCAATCCATAGTTTTAAGGACAGGTATGATAAGTATCACTAAGTATAAAATGGAACCGATCAGGAGACGGGAATATACGAGCTTTGGGCTCTTTCCTTTAAACACAATTAGGTAATCTTAATATATGGGATGATAGTAGATTGCTGCATACCTGTCACCAAAGTAGGTGTAATTCATGCCAGAGAGAAATGGTTCGATAATGGGTGTAAAAGAGCTAAGGAGTGGAGAGACAAATGCTGGAAAAGGTATAGGAGGAGAAAAAACATAAATGCCTGGCAAACCTACAAAAGAGCAAGAAATGACTACCTAAGTAAAAGGAGAGAGGCAGAGAGAGATTATGAGAGGGACATCACCAGGAAGGCTAAGGAAAATCCCAAGCTTTTCCACAGCTTTATCAGAGGAAAACTGAAGGTAAAAGAACAGGTTCTAAGGCTAAAGAGAGCGGATGGAAGCATCACTGAGACGGATGAAGAGATCTGCAAAGAATTGAACAAAGAGTTTCAGTCAGTATTTACAGTAGAAAATACCCCACCCCCTCAGATTGCAGTGATAGAAGCTCAAGGGCCGGTATTAGAGAACATCAACCTTACAGCCACAGAGGTATGCAAAGCGCTGATGGATTTAGATGTTCATAAAGCTACAGGTCCCGATGACATATCCCCTCATGTGCTTATAAAATGCGCAAACACAATATCAGTGGCACTAAGTATCATATTTAAGGAGTCACTGGAGTCGGGGGAGATTCCAAGATGCTGGAAACAAGCATATGTGATACCTATCTTCACAAAGGGAAGGAGGGATACGGCTCTGAACTATAGACCAGTTTCCTTGACCAGCATAGTTTGCAAAGTTATGGAGAAACTATTAAGGAAACATATCTCTCTTCACTTGGAATCCTTCAACTTTTTGTCAGTGAGGCAACATGGCTTCAGAGAAGGTAGATCAACAGTAACAAACTTATTAGAATTTTATGATGAGGTAAGCCAAATCTTACAGGAAAGAGAGGGCTGGGCAGATTGCATATTCCTAGACTTCCAGAAAGCGTTTGACACTGTTCCACATGGGAGACTTATTAGGAAGCTGCAATCAATGGCTAGAATAGGTGGAAATGTTTTGGAATGGATAAAAACTTACTTAGAAGGAAGGGAACAGAGGGTTAGAGTAAGACACTCAGTGTCTGAATGGAGAAGAGTTAGTAGTGGAGTTCCACAGGGTTCAGTTTTAGGGCCACTTTTGTTCCTTGTATAGTAAATGACCTACCAGAGTCTATAAATTCATTCATGAATATGTTTGCAGATGATGCAAAGATTGTAAAGAAAGTAAAAAACGAGAACAATGGTAGAGAACTTCAGGAGGATCTAAATAATCTGCATGAGTGGTCAGAAAAGTGGCTAATGAAATTCAATACTTCAAAATGTAAGGTAATGAGAATGGGTAGAAGTGCAAGAAGGCCCAAGCTTGACTACTCGGTGGCTGGAGTACAACTTCAAGAGACAGAAAATAAGAGAGATCTAGAAGTAAACATACTGGCAGATTTGTCTCCAGAAATACATATAAATGGCATAGTAAGGGCAGCATATGCATTCTTATCAAATGTAAGGGTAGCCTTCAGGCACATGGACAAGGAAATGCTCAGAAATATTTATGTAACCTATGTGAGGCCAAAACTCGAATATGCAGCCCCCTTTAGGAATCCGCACTTGAAAAAGCACATAGCTAAGCTTGAAAAAGTTCAAAGACATGCCACGTGCCAGAAATATGCAATCTCAGTTATGATGAGAGGCTGAGGGAATTAGACTTACCATCACTCGAAGCTAGAAGAGTGAGGGAGTATATGGTGACAGTCTTTAAATTCCTTCATGGTTATGATAGAGTGGATAGGGATCGATATTTTGATATGGCAGGCTCTAGAACTAGAGGTCATAGTTTGAAGCTTCGTAAGAAAACTTCTTTGCAGGATGTAAGAAAATACTTTTTCAGTGTAAGAGTAGTTGATAATTGGAATTGGCTAAGCGAGGAGGTAGTTAATGCTATCCCAATCCATAGTTTTAAGGACAGGTATGATAAGTATCACTAAGTATAAAATGGAACCAATCAGGAGACGGGAAGATACGAGCTTTGGGCTCTTTTATGTAAACACAATTAGGTAATCACACACACATTCAGGATCTCTTAAGTTTTTCCTTGTGTTTTTTAAGTGACAAAGACTTACGTATAAAACAAAAAAAAATTCCCTAAATAAAAAATCCTGCAGAGTATTGTGAGTGAAAATCTTATATTTGTAGTTAACGAGACTGTCCAAAATGTTAAAGGAAAAATTGAGAACACTTCCGAGAGGGGAAAGAGAAGAAGATGTCCTGTCCTGCCGTGAAGGAAGTTTAGAAGAGTTGCCAGAGGTGAAGCCATCACATCACATTACCTATTTTTTGTGTAAATTGGGGAGAGCTCTTACAGCCATTTACCTGATCCTGTGGTTCCATATATTGTTAAATCAGTATTATTCCCATATATATTAACTTGATAGTTAATTTGATACACAAAATAATTGAATAATTAAATCAATACCAAAATTACACCTGTCAACAGTACTGAGTTAAATTGCCAAGTAGCACAGCTGTCTCATTTTTAAATATTTTTTCTTTTAGCTTTCTCTTTTATTACTTTTTATTTTGTATATTTTGAGTTAAATGTAAAATCTGATCCTGTGATAACATACCTTGGTTAGCAAGTGAGTTTATCAGTTAAGAAGAATAGCAGAATCAGGTGGGTGTCTCTTCAGATACAAATTCAAATTTTCCTTCAAGTAGACTTTTGTTTTGCATTTTCCCCTCTCAAATTACCAAAGTCAAATTTCGATTTAGGATGGGTGTTACCAGAAAAGAGATAAATTGAGTAACTAAATAGTACTTATATGAAGATATAGAAATTCTGTGTGAAGCTTAAATAAAAGCTTTTCTCTCTTTTTTTCTTTTCTTTTTCTCTTCTTCTTCTTCTTCTTTTTATATTCTGTGAAAGGAAAAACATGAACATGAGGCCATCTCTGTCCAAAACCCCACCAACCCATGGGTCGGGGAGGGATGATAGAGGATATCCATGGGATGTAGCAGCAGGAGGAGGAGTAGCTATTAGGAGATTAAAACAGAAAATCAAGGATTTAGAGGCAATAGCTATAAGCCTTGATGATAAAATTCGGAGTATGGATTGAGAAATGAAAGAGAAAGAAACACTCAGAGAGGAAATAAAATATTTGGAGGAAGCAAATAAAGTGCAAGGGCAGTAGAGAAAGGAACTAGAAAAAACAAATAAAGAAGCTGGAGGGGGAAAAGAGTGAACTAGAAACCAGAATTTCTAAGAGAGAGACGAGGTTGCAGCTTGGAATGTTCAGATTAAAGAAAACATCGAACAGTTTAGAAAAGACTTCCAGGAGCAGAATACGGAACATGATGCCATGAAAACTTCCTTTGTTGATGCACTAAAGAGGAATATGGCAGTAAAAGAGGCTGTGAAGGTGGTGGCACTGGAAAACATACAAATAGTTGACTATAAAGAGACAGTAATCAAAACAATGACAGACTTTGTGATGGAAAGTGCAAATCCACTGATTAAACAGGCACTTGATAAAGAGAAGACAGTGGTAATCTCAGGCATAAGCCAATCCCAGGAGCCAACATGGCAGGGGAGACTCGAAGAAAATAAAGCTAAGGTTGTAGAAATGATAAGAAAGCTTGGAGTAGTTTGTGGTAATGAGGATACTGTAAACATTCATCAACTAGGCAAATATTCGAGGGAAGGAAAGCAGAGACCAATAAAAGTAACCTTTGTGAGAGGAGAAGCATGTAGAGAAATACTGATGAGGAAAAAAGTCTAAAAGACCTTCAAGAATTCAAAGAAGTGTTCATTAGACAATACAGAACACAGGAAGAGATGGGAGAGATAAAAAACTTGTTGCAAGAGGCAAGAAGGTTAAATGAGGAAAGAAATGAAGAAGAGCAGAAAAATTTTCATTTAAGAGTTCTTTCAGACAAATGAGAGATAAAGAAGATAATGACAGAAGATCAGGGGATGGGGTCTCATTAAGATTGTTATACACAAATGTTGATGGTTTAGCTGGTAAGGCAGTAGAATCAAAAGATAGGATTTACAACAGTAAGGCAGATATAGTAGCAGTTACAGAGATAAGTTGAGTGAGGACATAATTAGTGTCACAGTTTATCCAAAGGGCTTCAGAATATTAAGAGTTGAAAGGTCTGAGAGGACTGGTGGAGGGATAGCACTGCTCATAAGTGAAAGGATTCAGGTAGAAGAAATAAACTTGGCTATAATAATTGAATTCAAGGGATTTCTTGTTGCCTGCATAAATACTGGGTCAGAGAGCATTATAATAACTGTTGTATATAACCCACCAAGGAACCAACATAGGCTAGAAGTTTATGAGGAAAGTCATATAGGTACTATTGAAGTCATAAACTCAATTGTTAACATGGCACGGGAGAGGAAATGTAGGATTTTGATTATGGGAGATTTTAATCCTAAAGATATAGATTGGATAAATCTTAACCCACACAGTGGTGAGGACTCATTCGGGGCAAGATTCCTAGATTGCGTACAAGGGAATTTCCTACACCAACATGTAATGGAACCAACAAGGGCCAGGGGTGGGGATGAGCCATCACTACTTGATCTAGTATTCACATATAGCGTGTTGGATATTGGAAAAATTGAGTATGAAGCACCAATTGGAAAGAGTGACCACTGTGTGTTGTAGATGGAGTATATCATTGAAAATATTCTGCTTGAAAGTAGAGGCACTGAGGACACAAGGAGGAACTATTCAAGAGAAGATTATATAAAAATGAATGAGCTTTTTGCAGTTATTGACTGGAGAACCTTATTTTACAACAAATCTGTACAAGAAATGTACAACATCTTTTGTGAGAAATATTGGAAGATAGTAGATTGCTGCATACCTGTCACCAAAGTAGGTGTACTTCATGCCAGAGAGAAATGGTTTGATAATGAGTGTAAAAGAGCTAAGGAGTGGAGAGACAAATGCTGGAAAAGGTATAGGAGGAGAAAAAACATAAATGCCTGGCAAACCTACAAAAGAGCAAGAAATGACTACCTAAGTAAAATAAGAGAGGCAGAGAGAGACTATGAGAGGGACATCACCAGGAAGGCTAAAGAAAATCCCAAGCTTTTCCACAGCTTTATCAGAGGAAAACTGAAGGTAAAAGAACAGTTTTAAGGCTTAAGAGAGCGGATGGAAGCATCACTGAGACGGACGAAGAGATCTGCAAAGAAATGAACAAGGAGTTTCAGTCAGTATTAACAGTAGAAAATACCCCACCCCCTCAGATTGCAGAGATAGAAGTTAATGGGCCAGTATTAGAGAACATTAACCTTTCAGCCACAGAGGTATGCAAAGCGCTGATGGATTTAGATGTCCATAAAGCTACAGGTCCTGATGATATATCCCCCCATGTACTTAAAAAATGCACAAACTCAGTATCAGTTGCACTAAGTATCATATTTAATAAGTCACTGGAGTCAGGGGAGATTCCAAGATGCTGGAAGCAAGCAAGCGTGATACTTATATTCAAATAGGGAAGGAGGGATATGGCTCTAAACCATGGACCAGTTTCCTTGATCAGCATAGTCTGCAAAGTTATGGAAAAACTACAAAGGAAACATATTTCTATTCACTTGGAATCCTTCAATTTTTTGTCAGTGAGGCAACATGGCTTCAGGGAAAGTAGATCAATATTAAAAACTTATTAGAATTTTATGATGAGGTAAGCCGAATCTTACAGGAAAGTGAGAGTTGAGCAGATTGCATATTCCTAGACATCCAGAAAGCGTTTGAAACTGTTCCACATGGGAAACTTATTAGGAAGTTGCAAGCAATGGCTAGAATAGGTGGATATGTCTTGGAATAGATAAAAACTTACTTAGAAGGAAGGGAACAGAGGGTTAGAGTAAGACACTCAGTGTCTGAATGGAGAAGAGTTAGTAGTGGTGTTACACAGGGTTCAGTTTTAGGGCCACTTTTGTTCCTTGTATATGTAAATGACCTACCAGAGTCTATAAATTCATTCATGAATATGTTTGCAGATGATGCAAAGATTGTGAAGAAAGTAAGAAACGAGAACAATGGCAAAGAACTTCAGGAAGATCTAAATAGTCTGCATGAGTGGTCCCAGAAGTGTCTAATAAAATTCAATGCTTCAAAATGTAAGGTAATGAAAATGGGTACAAGTGCAAGAAGGCCCAAGCTTGAATACTCGGTGGCTGTAGTACTACTTCAAAAGACAGAAAATAAGAGAGATCTAGGAGCAAACATAGTGGCAGATTTGTCTCCAGAAATACATATAAATGGTATAGTAAGAGCAGCATATGCTTTCTTGTAAATGCAAGGGTAGCCTTCAGGCACATGGACAAGGAAATGTTCAGAAATATTTATGTAACCTATGTGAGGAAAAAGCTTGAATATGCACCCCCATTTTTGAATCCGCACTTGATAAAGCACATAGCTAAGCTTGAAAAAGTTCAAAGACATGCCACTAAATTGGTGCCAGAAATACGCAATCTCAGTTATGATGAGAGACTGAGGGAATTAGACTTACTATCACTGAAAGCTAGAAGATTGAGTGTGGTTATGGTGACAGTCTTTAAATTAATTTATGATTATGCTAGATTGGATAGGGATCGATATTTTGATATGACCTCTAGAACTGGAGGTCATAATTTGAAGCTTTGTAAGAAAACATCTTTGCAAGATGTAAGGAAGTACTTTTTCAGTGTAAGAGTAGTTGATAATTGGAATTAGCTAAGCGAGGAGGTAGTTAATGCTAATTCAATCCATAGTTTTTAGAACAGGCATGATAAGTATCACTAAGTACAAAATGGAACCGATCAGGAGACGGAAAGATATAAGCTTTGGGCTCTTTCCCATAAGCACAATTAGGTAATAACACACACACACACACACACACACACACAGACACACACACACAGACACACACACACACACACACACACACACACACACACACACACACACACCCACACACACACACAAACACACACATTAAGATTATTATACACAAATTCTGATTGATCAGCCTTTAAGACAGTAAAATTAAAAGATAGGATTCACAACAGTAAGGCAGATATAGTAGCAATTACAGAGACTAAGTTGAGTGAGGACATAAACAGTGTCACAGTTTTTCCGAAGGGCTTCAGAATATTAAGGGTTGAAAGATCTAAGAGGACTGGTGGAGGGATAGCACTGCTCATTAGTGAAAGGATTCAAGTTGAAGAAATAAACTTGGCTATAGAGAGTGAGTTCAAGGAATTTCTTGTTGCTCACATAAATACTGGCTTAGAGAGCATTGTAATAACTGTTGTATATATTCCACCAAGGAACCAGAAAAGGCTAGAAGTTTATGAGGAAAGTCATATAGGTACTATTGAAGTCATAAACTCAGTTGTTAACATGGCACAGGAAAAAATGTAGGATTTTGATTATGGGAGATTTTAATCATAAAGAGATAGATTGGATAAATCTTGACCCACACAGTGGTGAGGACTCATTCGGGGCAAGATTCCTATATTGCGCACAAGGGAATTTCCTACACCAACATGTAATGGAACCAACGAGGGCCAGGGGTGGGGATGAGCCGTCACCACTTGATTTAGTATTCACAGATAATGTGTTGGATATTGAAAAAATTGAGTATGAACCACCAATTGGAAAGAGTGACCACTGTGTGCTATTGATGGAGTATATCATTGAAGCTATTCTGCCTGAGAGTAGAGGCACCGAGGACATGAGGAGGAACTATCCAAAAGGAGATTACATCAAAATGAATAAGCTTTTTGCAGCTACTGACTGGAGAACCTTATTTTACAACAAATCTGTACAAGAAATGTACAACATCTTTTGTGAGAAATATGGGAAGATAGTAGATTGCTGCATACCTGTCACCAAAGTAGGTGTAATTCATGCCAGGGAGAAATGGTTCGATAATGGGTGTAAAAGAGCTAAGGAGTGGAGAGACAAATGCTGGAAAAGGTATAGGAGGAGAAAAAACATAAATGCCTGGCAAACCTACAAAAGAGCAAAAAATGACTACCTAAGTAAAAGGAGAGAGGCAGAGAGACACTATGAGAGCGACATCACCAGGAAGGCTAAAGAAAATCCCAAGCTTTTCCACAGCTTTATCAGAGGAAAACTGAAGGTAAAAGAACAGGTTTTAAGGCTAAAGAGAGTGGATGGAAGCATCACTGAGACGGATGAAGAGATCTGCAAAGAATTGAACAAGGAGTTTCAGTCAGTATTTACAGTAGAAAATACCCCACCCCCTCAGATTGCAGAGATAGATGCTCAAGGGCTGGTATTAGAGAACATCATCCTTACAGCCACAGAGGTATGCAAAGCGCTGATGGATTTAAATGCTCATAAAGCTACAGGTCCTGATGACATATCCCCTCATGTACTAAAAAAATGTGCAAACTCAATATCAGTGGCACTAAGTATCATATTTAAAAAGTCACTGGAGTCAGGGGAGATTCCAAGATGCTGGAAACAAGCAAACGTGATACCTATCTTCAAAAAGGAAGGAGGGATGCGGCTCTGAACTATAGACCAGTTTCCTTGACCAGAATAGCTTGCAAAGTTATGGAGAAACTACTAAGGAAACATATCTCTCTTCACTTGGAATCCTTCAACTTTTTGTCAGTGAGGCAACATGGCTTCAGAAAAGGTAGACCAACAGTAACAAACTTATTAGAATTTTATGATGAGGTAAACCAAATCTTACAGGAAAGAGAAGGCTGAGCAGATTGCATATTCCTAGACTTCCAGAATGCGTTTGACACTGCTCCGCATGGGAGGCTTATTAGGAAGCTGCAAGCAATGGTTAGAATAGGTGGAAATGTTTTGGAATAGATAAAAACTTACTTAGAAGGAAGGGAACAGAGGGTTAGAGTAAGACACTCAGTGTCTGAATAGAGAAGAGTTAGTAGTGGAGTTCCACAGGGTTCAGTTTTAGGGCCACTTTTGTTCCTTGTATATGTAAATGACCTACGAGAGTTTGTAAGTTCATTCATGAATATTTTTGCAGATAATGCAAAGATTGTGAAGAAAGTAAAAAACGAGAACAATGGTAGAGAACTTCAAGAGGATCTAAATAATCTGCATGAGTGGTCAGAAAAGTGGCTATTGAAATTCAATAAGGTAATGAGAATGGGTAGAAGTGCAAGAAGGCCCAAGCTTGACTACTCGGTGGCTGGAGTACAACTTCAAGAGACAGAAAATGAGAGAGATCTAGGAGTAAACATACTGGCAGATTTGTCTCCAGAAATACATATAAATGACATAGTAAGGACAGCATATGCCTTCTTATGAAATGTAAGGGTAGCCTTCAGGCACATGGACAAGGAAATGTTCAGAAATATTTATGTAACCTATGTGAGGCCAAAACTCGAATATGCAGCCTCCTTTTTGAATCCACACTTGAAAAAGCACATAGCTAAGCTTGAAAAAGTTCAAAGACATGCTACGAAACTGGTGCCAGAAATACGCAATCTCAGTTATGATGAGAGGCTGAGGGAATTAGACTTACCATCTCACTAAGCTAGAAGGTTGAGGGGGGATATGGTGACAGTCTTTAAATTCCTTCATGGTTATGATAGAGTGGATAGGGATCGATATTTTGATATGGCAGGCTCTAGAACTAGAGGTCATAGCTTGAAGCTTCGTAAGAAAACTTCTTTGCAGGATGTAAGGAAATACTTTTTCAGTGTAAGAGTAGTTGAAAATTGGAATTTGCTAAGCGAGGAGGTAGTTAATGCTATCTCAATCCATAGTTTTAAGGACAGGTATGATAAGTATCACTAAGTATAAAATGGAACCTATCAGGAGACGGGAAGATACGAGCTTTGGGCTCTTTCCCGTAATCACAAGTAGGTAATCAATTAGGTAATCACACACATACATTAGGTAATTACAATTAGGTAATTACACACACACTCACACATGCACACATGTTAGTTCACTGCTCTCTTCTGAGAGAGACGAGATTGCTGCTTGGAATGTCCAGATTAAGGAAAACACTGAACAGTTCAGAAAAGAGTTCCAGGAGCTGAATATGGAAAATGATGTCATGAAAACTTCCTTTGCTGATGCACTAAAGGGGAATGTGGCAGGAAAAGAGCCTGTAAAGGTGGTGGCACTGGAAAACATACAAACAGTTGACTATAAAGAGACAGTAATCAAAAAAATGAAAGACGTTGTGATGGAAAGGTCAAACCCACTCATCAGACAGGCACTTGATAAGGAGAAGATAGTGGTAATCTCAGGCATAAACGAATCCCAGGAGCCAACATGGCAGGGGAGACCTGAAGAAAATAAAGCTAGGGTTGTAGACATGATAAGAAAGCTTGGAGTAGTATGTGGTCCTGAGGATATTGTAAGCATACACCATCTAGGTAAATATTCGAGGGAAGGAAAGCCGAAACCAACAAAAGTAACCTTTGAGAGAGGGGATACATGTAGGGAAATATTGTTGAGAAAAAAAGTCTAGAAGACCTTCAAGAATTCAAAGAAGTGTTCATTAGACGATACAGAACGCAGGAAGAGATGGGAAAGATCAAAAACTTGTTGCAAGAGGCAAGAAGTTTAAATGATGAAAGAAATGAAGAAGAGAAGAAAAATTTTCATTACAGAGTTCTTCCAGACAAAGGGGAGATAAAGAAGATAATGACAGAAGATCAGGGGATGGGGCCTCATTAAGATTGTTATACACAAATGCTGATGGATTAGCTGGTAAGGCAGTAGAATTAAAAGATAGGATTCACAACAGTAAGGCAGATATAGTAGCAATTACAGAGACTAAGTTGAGTGAGGACATAAACAGTGTCACAGTTTTTCCTAAGGGCTTAAGAATACTAAGGGTTGAAAGATCTGAGAGGACTGGTGGAGGGATAGCACTGCTCATAAGTGAAAGGATTCAAGTTGAAGAAATAAACTTGGCTATAGAAAGTGAGTTCAAAGAATTTCTTGTTGCTCGCATAAATACTGAGTCAGAGAGCATTATAATAACTGTTGTATACAACCCACCAAGGAACCAAAATAGGCTTGAAGTTTATGAGGAAAGTCATATAGGTACTATTGAAGTCATAAACTCAGTTGTTAACATGGCACGGGAAAAAAAATGTAGGATTTTGATTATGGGAGACTTTAATCATAAAGAGATAGATTGGATAAATCTTGACCCACACAGTGGTGAGGACTCATTCGGGGCAAGATTCCTAGATTGCGTACAAGGGAATTTCCTACACCAACATGCAATGGAACCAACAAGGGCCAGGGGTGGGGATGAGCCAGCACTACTTGATCTAGTGTTCACAGATAATGTGTTGGATATTGAAAAAATTGAGTATGAACCACCAATTGGAAAGAGTGACCACTGTGTGCTGTTGATGGAGTATATCATTGAAGATATTCTGCCTGAGAGTAGAGGCACTGAGGACATGAGGAGGAACTATCCAAAAGGAGATTACATCAAAATGAATGAGCTTTTTGCAGCTATTGACTGGAGAACCTTATTTTACAACAAATCTGTACAAGAAATGTACAACATCTTTTGTGAGAAATATGGGAAGATAGTAGATTGCTGCATACCTGTCACCAAAGTAGGTGTAATTCATGCCAGAGAGAAATGGTTCGATAATGGGTGTAAAAGAGCTAAGGAGTGGAGAGACAAATGCTGGAAAAGGTATAGGAGGAGAAAAAACATAAATGCCTGGCAAACCTACAAAAGAGCAAAAAATGACTACCTAAGTAAAAGGAGAGAGGCAGAGAGACACTATGAGAGCGACATCACCAGGAAGGCTAAAGAAAATCCCAAGCTTTTCCACAGCTTTATCAGAGGAAAACTGAAGGTAAAAGAACAGGTTTTAAGGCTAAAGAGAGTGGATGGAAGCATCACTGAGACGGATGAAGAGATCTGCAAAGAATTGAACAAGGAGTTTCAGTCAGTATTTACAGTAGAAAATACCCCACCCCCTCAGATTGCAGAGATAGATGCTCAAGGGCCAGTATTAGAGAACATCATCCTTACAGCCACAGAGGTATGCAAAGCGCTGATGGATTTAAATGCTCATAAAGCTACAGGTCCTGATGACATATCCCCTCATGTACTAAAAAAATGTGCAAACTCAATATCAGTGGCACTAAGTATCATATTTAAAAAGTCACTGGAGTCAGGGGAGATTCCAAGATGCTGGAAACAAGCAAACGTGATACCTATCTTCAAAAAGGAAGGAGGGATGCGGCTCTGAACTATAGACCAGTTTCCTTGACCAGAATAGCTTGCAAAGTTATGGAGAAACTACTAAGGAAATATATCTCTCTTCACTTGGAATCCTTCAACTTTTTGTCAGTGAGGCAACATGGCTTCAGAGAAGGTAGATCAACAGTAACAAACTTATTAGAATTTTATGATGAGGTAAACCAAATCTTACAGGAAAAAGAAGGCTGGGCAGATTGCATATTCCTAGACTTCCAGAATGCGTTTGACACTGCTCCGCATGGGAGGCTTATTAGGAAGCTGCAAGCAATGGCTAGAATAGGTGGAAATGTTTTGGAATAGATAAAAACTTACTTAGAAGGAAGGGAACAGAGGGTTAGAGTAAGACACTCAGTGTCTGAATGGAGAAGAGTTAGTAGTGGAGTTCCACAGGGTTCAGTTTTAGGGCCACTTTTGTTCCTTGTATATGTAAATGACCTACGAGAGTTTGTAAGTTCATTCATGAATATGTTTGCAGATGATGCAAAGATTGTGAAGAAAGTAAAAAACGAGAACAATGGTAGAGAACTTCAAGAGGATCTAAATAATCTGCATGAGTGGTCAGAAAAGTGGCTATTGAAATTCAATAAGGTAATGAGAATGGGTAGAAGTGCAAGAAGGCCCAAGCTTGACTACTCGGTGGCTGGAGTACAACTTCAAGAGACAGAAAATGAGAGAGATCTAGGAGTAAACATACTGGCAGATTTGTCTCCAGAAATACATATAAATGACATAGTAAGGACAGCATATGCCTTCTTATGAAATGTAAGGGTAGCCTTCAGGCACATGGACAAGGAAATGTTCAAAAATATTTATGTAACCTATGTGAGGCCAAAACTCGAATATGCAGCCTCCTTTTGGAATCCACACTTGAAAAAGCACATAGCTAAGCTTGAAAAAGTTCAAAGACATGCTACGAAACTGGTGCCAGAAATACACAATCTCAGTTATGATGAGAGGCTGAGGGAATTAGACTTACCATCTCACTAAGCTAGAAGGTTGAGGGGGGATATGGTGACAGTCTTTAAATTCCTTCATGGTTATGATAGAGTGGATAGGGATCGATATTTTGATATGGCAGGCTCTAGAACTAGAGGTCATAGTTTGAAGTTTCGTAAGAAAACTTCTTTGCAGGATGTAAGGAAATACTTTTTCAGTGTAAGAGTAGTTGAAAATTGGAATTTGCTAAGCGAGGAGGTAGTTAATGCTATCTCAATCCATAGTTTTAAGGACAGGTATGATAAGTATCACTAAGTATAAAATGGAACCTATCAGGAGACGGGAAGATACGAGCTTTGGGCTCTTTCCCGTAAACACAAGTAGGTAATCAATTAGGTAATCACACACACACATTAGGTAATTACAATTAGGTAATTACACACACACTCACACATGCACACATGTTAGTTCACTGCTCTCTTCTGAGAGAGACGAGATTGCTGCTTGGAATGTCCAGATTAAGGTAAACACTGATCAGTTCAGAAAAGAGTTCCAGGAGCTGAATATGGAAAATGATGTCATGAAAACTTCCTTTGCTGATGCACTAAAGGGGAATGTGGCAGGAAAAGAGCCTGTAAAGGTGGTGGCACTGGAAAACATACAAACAGTTGACTATAAAGAGACAGTAATCAAAAAAATGAAAGACGTTGTGATGGAAAGGTCAAACCCACTCATCAGACAGGCACTTGATAAGGAGAAGATAGTGGTAATCTCAGGCATAAACGAATCCCAGGAGCCAACATGGCAGGGGAGACCTGAAGAAAATAAAGCTAGGGTTGTAGACATGATAAGAAAGCTTGGAGTAGTATGTGGTCCTGAGGATATTGTAAGCATACACCATCTAGGTAAATATTCGAGGGAAGGAAAGCCGAAACCAACAAAAGTAACCTTTGAGAGAGGGGATACATGTAGGGAAATATTGTTGAGAAAAAAAAGTCTAGAAGACCTTCAAGAATTCAAAGAAGTGTTCATTAGACGATACAGAACGCAGGAAGAGATGGGAAAGATCAAAAACCTGTTGCAAGAGGCAAGAAGGTTAAATGATGAAAGAAATGAAGAAGAGCAGAAAAATTTTCATTACATAGTTCTTCCAGACAAAGGGGAGATAAAGAAGATAATGACAGAAGATCAGGGGATGGGGCCTCATTAAGATTGTTATACACAAATGTTGATGGATTAGCTGGTAAGGCAGTAGAATTAAAAGATAGGATTCACAATAGCAAGGCAGATATAGTAGCAATTACAGAGACTAAGTTGAGTGAGGACATAAACAGTGTCACAGTTTTTCCTAAGGGCTTCAGAATACTAAGGGTTGAAAGATCTGAGAGGACTGGTGGAGGGATAGCACTGCTCATAAGTGAAAGGATTCAAGTTGAAGAAATAAACTTGGCTATAGAAAGTGAGTTCAAGGAATTTCTTGTTGCTCGCATAAATACTGAGTCAGAGAGCATTATAATAACTGTTGTATACAACCCACCAAGGAACCAAGATAGGCTTGAAGTTTATGAGGAAAGTCATATAGGTACTATTGAAGTCATAAACTCAGTTGTTAACATGGCACGGGAAAAAAAATGTAGGATTTTGATTATGGGAGACTTTAATCATAAAGAGATAGATTGGATAAATCTTGACCCACACAGTGGTGAGGACTCATTCGGGGCAAGATTCCTAGATTGCGTACAAGGGAATTTCCTACACCAACATGCAATGGAACCAACAAGGGCCAGGGGTGGGGATGAGCCAGCACTACTTGATCTAGTGTTCACAGATAATGTGTTGGATATTGAAAAAATTGAGTATGCTTACCAATTGGAAAGAGTGACCACTGTGTGTTGTTGATGGAGTATATCATTGAAGATATTCTTCCTGAGAGTAGAGGCACTGAGGACATGAGGAGGAACTATCCGAAAGGAGATTACATCAAAATGAATGAGTTTTTTGCAGTTCTTGATTGGAGAACCTTATTTTACAACAAATCTGTACAAGAAATGTATGACATCTTTTGTGAGAAATATGGGAAGATAGTAGATTGCTGCATACCTGTCACCAAAGTAGGTGTAATTCATGCCAGAGAGAAATGGTTCGATAATGGGTGTAAAAGAGCTAAGGAGTGGAGAGACAAATGCTGGAAAAGGTATAGGAGGAGAAAAAACATAAATGCCTGGCAAACCTACAAAAGAGCAAAAAATGACTACCTAAGTAAAAGGAGAGAGGCAGAGAGAGACTATGAGAGCGACATCACCAGGAAGGCTAAATAAAATCCCAAGCTTTTCCACAATTTTATCAGAGGAAAACTGAAGGTAAAAGAACAGGTTTTAAGGCTAAAGAGAGCGAATGGAAGCATCACTGAGACGGACGAAGAGATCTGCAAAGAATTGAACAAGGAGTTTCAGTCAGTATTTACAGTAGAAAATACCCCACCCCCTCAGATTGCAGTGATAGAAGCTCAAGGGCCGGTATTAGAGAACATCAACCTTACAGCCACAGAGGTATGCAAAGCGCTGATGGATTTAGATGTTCATAAAGCTACAGGTCCTGATGACATATCCCTTCATGTGCTTAAAAAATGTGCAAACTCAATATCAGTGGCACTAAGTATCATATTTAAAAAGTCACTGGAGTCAGGGGAGATCCCAAGATGCTGGAAACAAGCAAATGTGATACCTATCTTCAAAAAGGAAGGAG